>SJYC01105225.1:0-99918 GCA_006408675.1 Madoqua kirkii
GGGGGGGCCACTGGGGTGGCTCAGACGTACCTTTGGCCTTCAAGTGCTCAAGTCTGGGATGCGTGGTAGGAGACGCACAGAAATGACAATGGGCCAAGGAGGAATATGCCAAGGGCGGGAGACTGTGCCAGAATGTTCAGAGGCAGAAGAGACCACAAGAGGGAAGAGAGAGTGGCACTTGAATTGGGCCTTGAAGGATGGACTGAACACCCTTTGTGTGTGGCATCTCTAGCAGAGGTTTTGCTCTTGGGATGGATATTGAGACTCTCAAGACCAAGGGAAGCAGGAGGGTGGGAGGAAGTTTAAGATGGGAGTGGAGGTAGCAAGATGAAGATGTCCCGAGCAGCCTAAGTCTCATAGTCAAAGACTGGCCAAGGTGATAACATTAGTTGTAACTACTGCTGATGGAGAATTTGAGCATCAGACAGCATTCCCTTTTCTCCCAACCCAATGAGTTGTTAACCTCATGTACAGAGTGGAGAGTGAGGATCAGGGAGGTAGAGTCTTTTGTTCAAAGTTACCCAGCTGGATTCAAACCCAGGTTGTTCTGATTCCAAAGCTAATGGTCTCAGCCACCAGGCGTAGCAGCCCTGAAGCTGACACGTGGGCGCAATGCTCAGGGCATTAGGTGCTCCCAGAACCTGGTGCAGACCCGTGATCTGCCTGCTCACTCTCTGCTGGGGCCGCCCACATGCATCTTCTTGTCCATCTGTGCTCTTGCATCCTCTGGGAGATCTCCTCCAGCGACCTCAGCCTTCACTGGTGACTCCCTGCTCTGACCCCCACGAGTAATTCTCCCTTCAGAGGTCTTGTGTGCACTGATTTCATCTTTCTCAAATGGTAGGAAGCCTGTGAGGGGAGGGACCGGGACCCTCCCGAGTCAACTCTGCATCAGATAGGCGGGAAGAAGTCAAGAGGGAGCTGCCCTTGGACATCAAAGATCAAGCAACCAGCCACCTCCTTGCCTGCCCATGACACCAGTGTGCCTTGTGAGCCACCCTGGGCTGCATGGACGTGGGGTCTTTCTCACCATACTGACCTCGAGCTTTGCTCCTACAGGTATCAGCACGCAGTTCGCGTCTGTGCCCTCCAGGAGGACCTGAGCAGCCTTCCTTATGGAGACCTGACCGAGGTGAGTAGAACCGGAGCTCAGCCCCACAGCAGTGCATAGCAGCCCAGGTGCCAGGTCCCCTGGGCTCTGCAGGCTCTGGCTCCATCATATCCAGGTGCCCCAGAGGACCGAAGGGTCCCAGGAGATGCGGGGAAAGTCAGGCTCTACCAGGGTCGTTTCCTCTCTGGGAGATATCACAGTGGGCGTGACGCCAGCCCCACTTGGGCTGGGCTCTGCCTGGCCACTCCTGGGGTCACTTCCAGTTTGTCTGCCATCTCAGGGATGGTTTCTGGCAACAGCTGCTTCCCCACCTCCCAGGCTGGCTTGTCCTCCAAAGACAGAGGCTGGGGGTACAGCACTGTGGCTGGATGCCCACAGGCCCCTTCTTGCTTTGCGGCCCCACCCGCCCAGGAGTGTAAGGATCGTCTCCAAATATCTTAAAGGGTGTCCACTTAAAGGGCGGGGGCTGAGCCTGCCAACTCGGGTGGCTGAGGGAGGCCCCCAGGCCACCTTCCGTCTCCCCATCCCAATGGGCCCTCCGCACAGTCTTCCGATCTGCCAGGAGCCCAGAGAAGGAAAGCATCTGACGAAAGGCCCGTTCAGAGCCCACTGTCACTCTCTGCTGGTGCAGCAATGTGCCTGCATCAGGGGAAGGGCAGCCACAGCCGCCGAGGCCTGAGCTGCTGCCAGCGTCTGCGAGCCACCGCCAGCGTCTGCTTTCTCCCGCCCCTGCATGCTTGCCCAGCTGCGCCCTCCCTTCCAGGGTCTAGACCTCTGCTCCTGCTGATTACCATCATTCGAGAGCCCCCTCCAAATCCATCCCCTTGAGGAAGACTTCCCTGCATCCCAGAGGCTAAAGTAATATGCCCCAGAATACTCCGTTTATGCTTCTCAGTCAGCACCTGTTAAAATCTCCCTTGTGCCATTACCATGTGTATAACTTAAACTGCCCACCCCTGCTAAGATGGGAGCTCCCGGTAGAGAAGGGACTCTTCTTGTCTGACTTCACGTGTCCTACCCTAGTGCTCAGTCCAATGCCTGCCTGAAGTCCTGGAGGCTCGCTGTGGGGTCAGTTGGATCGAATCACCTCAAGCAGGCAACCTAGGCTTTTGACCTTTTCAACAAATGTTTGCTGAGCACCTGTTCTGGTCCAGGCATGGTGCCAAGCCTTAGCAATGTAATGGTGAACAAAGCAAACACATCTCTTTTCTTCATAGAGCTTAGAGTTGCCTAGTGGGAGTGAAAAGTTGATCCACATGTGGACAAATAGAGATACCCTCTCCTTGACCTTCTGCTCCCATCCACTTCTCCATCCTGTTCACTTGTCCACTGGCTTTCTTGCTCCACATTGAGAGATTCCTGCTCAACAATGCCCTCTGGTGCTACTGGCCAAGATGAAGCCCTCCCTATGGGGTTGTACTGGGGTGGTGGTATTGTGAGCCAGGTACCCCTCACTCATCACTGGAAGGAGCATTTCTCTAGTTGCCACCGCCCACCAGGCTTCCTGCATAAGTGGAGCCTCCCGCTGCCCAGGGTACCTGGTATGGCCAGGGTGTTTCTGGAAGGGGGTGGAGGAATTGGACCATAGTGATGAGCAGTCTGCTGAAGAGTTCCAGGAAGCTCCTGGTCCCCAAGGACTGTGGGGTGGGAGATGGGGCCTGATGATGGACCGTAGTATTGCCCTTGTCTGCAGATCGGGGAGCGGGGCCTCAACCTCTCTGGGGGACAGAGGCAGAGGATCAGCCTGGCCCGTGCCATCTACTCGAATCATGAGATCTACCTGCTGGACGACCCGCTGTCAGCCGTGGATGCCCACGTGGGGAAACACGTCTTTGAGGAGTGCATTAAGAAGGCGCTCAGGGGGAAGGCCGTTGTGCTGGTGACCCACCAGCTGCAGGTGACTGGGACCAGCAGGACCCCTGAGGCCATGAAATGGGTGTGGCATCTGATGCTTGCAAAGACTCCTCTTCTGCCTAAACCTGCAGTCCTCACCTGGACCAGGTCAGGGAAGGGGTGGGGGACACTGTGATGGTCCCCAGCCCTCCAGGCTTGCGTGGAGCCCTGCCCAGTCCTCTCTGGGCTTGGCCCCCATTACCCTACCTTTGGGCCCAGTGGAGCCAAGACCATCCATCAGAGGGAAATTCTCCAGGAATACCTGATCCCTACCTGTGGGGTCGACACGGGGCACCTCCTCCAGCTCTGGATCACTGATGGTGGGGAGGTGGGAAGCCAGGTAGGAACAGCCTTCTCCTCCATCAAGGGCTGGGCAGGCCTGAGGCCAGGGCTAGGGGGTGACAGGAGATGATGGACGCTTGATCGGGGTTCAGATGTCCCTTATGTCACTCCCTAGGGGAAAGGGGCTGGAGACTAGGACTTCAGGGCTGAGGCAAGAAGCTTCTCCGCACTCAGAGCCACTTTCAGGCTTAGGAACATGAATATTGCCCAGGAAAGGGATGGACTGAACTCCCGGAATAAGCTTGGGAATTTGGCAAAGTGGTGACAGTACTTACTGTGTCAGCCCCACAGAAAGCGTTCAGGACCCCTCTCCACCCCGAGATGAGTTAGGTCGGTCTTGGCTTATCTACAGTGCGTAGGTAAGTGAGCCCCAGTGTGCTCTGTGCGTCTGCGTGTGTTTGTTGCTGGAGGAGAGAGCCCCCAGCACTGGACTGTAATGAGCAGTCAGCTGGAGCAGCGGCAGCAGAAGTCCTGTCTTCTGACCCGGGGGAAATGTTAAACTAGGAGTAAGAGACGGGACTCCCGGCCTTCCCAAGGGTAAGACGAGCTCGGGGAGGGCTCCGAGCGGACAGCATGTGAAGTTGCCATGGTTACAGGATGCGGTAGCCAGCATCTTTAGGCTCCTCTGTCAGTGGCCAAAAGGTCTAGCTGAAGAAGGCCGGGTTTTCAAGGACCAGGAAAACCAGGCCTTCCTATACTTGTGGCTTTGCCCCAATCTCTGCCTCTCTGTGCCGAGGGTTCGAGGTCTCAGAAGAAGCACTGAGCATATGAATTTAGAGTATGGGGTTTACCCGAGGTGTCCATCACCTCCAGGAAGCATCTTAGCTGGGCGGGTGACATAAGAGCTCCTTGTTCCTCTGCTAGGCAGGGGCAGGGTGTGGACAAGGCTGAGTTTCTTCTAGGTCCCCGTGAAGGGACTCAGAACAGGCTCTCACCCAGCCTGGGAGCTAAATGCAGTGAGCACAGCTCTGCCCCGTGAGGCTCCAGTCCCCGGAGACCACAGGCAGTGGGAAGGGCTATCCTCCTGGAGGGTCCGACGGATGTGGGTCAGAGCTGTCTTTGCAGGAGTCCTCAAGGGGCACAACGTGACCTTGGCCCTGGACCAGTCTCTGAACCTTGCTCACCAGCAGGATGACCTCAGACTAGATCCCAAGAGGCTCAGTCTCCTCAGAGACTGTTTTTCACCAAGGTCATTTCATTTTACTTTCTGCATGTTGAAAATACAGGCAGTCACTAGATGGCGCTAGAGTCTCAATCTGGTCATCTTTTATGGGCTCAGAGGCGGACCTGAAGCCCCTGGGCTTTTCCAGAACATTTCTCAGGCTACTTTCACTCAGGGGCCCACAGGCAATTTGGATGCTTTTGGGTGCTCAGACTGGACAATTGCTCTTCTGAAACTTGAGGAAACAAATGAAATGAGGCCAGTGGCTAACTGCTGACATCCAACCCAGGGCTAGATTTTGTGTTTGGAGAACAAAGCTGCAGAGATCACTCTGCGTCTCACTGGAGAGCACTGGGAGCTCACTGGCCAGAGGGGCTTCACCAGGAGCTTCAGGGGCTGGCATGTGTGCTCTCACATCTGTGCCTTAGTTTCCCCATCTGGGAAATGGGCTGATAATCATGCTGCCTGCTTTCTTGATTGGATTGTGGGAGACAGAGAAGTGAGATCAGGCTTTTAAAATTAGAAGATGCTGTGCAAAGATGAGAAGAGACTTTCTGTCAGAAAGTGTCTCAACTGGATATTAAGACCCAGCTCCTTGGGCTGTCTGGGAAAGTGGACATGGAACCAGGCAGTTAGTCCAAAGAAGCCAGAAAGGCTGGCGCTGTCCAAGGCTAAGACAAACTGTTGTCATTTGGCTTCTTCCCCACAAACCCCAACAGATGCAGAGGGACCAAAGGTAGCTACTTCTTTCAGGGTTTCAATCAAGAGCATCACGTGAACCCTTATGTGAACCCCAAAGTACAAGGGAAGACCTCTTACCTGAATTGCAAAGCCCTGTTCAGGCTGAACTGTCTTAGATCTCATAGCATCTTGTCCACCTCTAGGAGGGTCTTCCTGCCCCTAGATGGGCTGACCCTGTGGGGGAGAGCTTAGTCTCATTCCGAAATGAAAGGAAAGTCCTCTTAGCAGCTGTTTGATCTCAGGCACGATGCAGAAATGAAAGGAACTCAAATTGGAAAGGCAGAAGTGCTTTGGACAAAATGTAGGGTGCTGTCACTAAAGGTACAGAGAAGGCTGGTGTCAACTCCTCAAGCCAGGTAATGCGGCCGGGAGGCCAGGGACTGTGCCGCGGGCTGCATGTCCTCGGCTGCTTAAGGATGGTGAGGAGGGACTGTAATGTTACAACGAGGGGAGCCATCCCTGAGGTCACACTTCCCTTCTCCACCAAATCATGGCTTCAGTGACCTTGTTAATTTCATACTCCAAGTTCCCGTGATCAGATTTCTTAGCAAGGAGGCTCATATAGGGACCAATAGCAGAGGAAGTTTCAACGTGCTTCACAGTGACGGCTAAAGGCCCCCTTTGCTCTCATGAGACACATAGGCACTAAGTCAGTGTTTCTCAACTGGGGGCCATTTTATCTTCTGGTCATCAGGCAATGTCTGGGAACACTTTTACTTGTCACAACCTGGGAGTGGGGGGAGTGCTCCTAACGTCTAGTGGATAGAAGCCAGAGAGGCTGCTAAATATCCTGCAATGCACAGGTCAGTCCCCATCTCACTGCCAACTAAGAGTTATCTGGCCCTCAGTCTCCGTGTTCCCAATATCGGGAACCCCTGGCTCACATGAGCCCAGGACGCTCCGGGATAGGAGTCCAGCACCATGCTCTTCTCCCTCTTCCAAGACAGAAGCTCACTGTAGATTGCTTTAACATCCCTGCAGTTCTTAGAGTCTTGTGATGAAGTCATCTTGTTGGAAGACGGGGAGATTTGTGAAAAGGGAACCCACAAGGAGTTAATGGAGGAGCGGGGACGCTATGCAAAACTGATTCACAATCTCCGTGGGTTGCAATTCAAGGTAAGTCTCTCGGTACTTGGGTGCGAGAGACTGGGTGCCTCCCCTCATAATTTCCGGCCTGAAGTTCTGTCATTTCGTTTCCAGAGGAATTTCATTTTGTCTCTAGGATCCTGAGCACATATACGATGCCGCGGCGGTGGAAGCCCTGAAGGAGAGCCCTGCTGAGAGGGATGAAGACGCTGGTACAATCCGAGTTCCCATCGCACCTCTCTTATCACTCAGGGCTCATGAGTGGACACAGATCTTTCTTTATTTCTCACCCTAGCTTTGGCTCCAGGCGATGAGAAACGTGAAGGAAAAGAATCTGAAACAGAATCAGAATTTGTAGACACAAAAGGTATTTACTGTTCATTCCCGCGGTTACATACTCTTAAGCATTTGTTGGGCATCTGCCGTTTGGGATAGAAAAGTACAGGCATGCTGTCCTTTGTGGGCAGCTGGAACTGTACGGTTCACTGTAGCGTGAGCCTTGGGGCTCAACTCCCTGAGTTTTAATTCTGGCTCAGCCACTTATTAGTTTTAGGACTTTGAAGCAAGATGCTTGGCTATGCTGAACCTTAGTTTCTTAATCCATAAAACGGGGGAAATAAGAGTACCAACTTCATAGGTTTTTGCAAAGATTACAAGAGAAACTCTACACAGAATGACTAGCACGGTGCCTGACATGTAGTTATTATTGTTATTGGTTGTTGTTGATATCGTTATCTGGAAAGATCAAAACAATGCAGAGAGATTATGCGCATAATCAAAACAATGCACATGCAGGAGATGAGATGTTTCCCAGTCTTTATGCTGAGTGTTGAGAAAGAATTGTATAGCAGAGAAGAGATCGAGGTGGAATAAGGGTATTCATTCTTCCCACAAATAAGGACTCAGCATTCTACTGTATGCCAGTCACTAAGCTAGACTGCTCCTGTCTTCAGGATCTTTTGGTCCAGTGTGGGCCATAGGTAAAAGGATAATCATGAGCAGATGTGTTAAGAGGAATAAGGAGGGATCCAGAAAAAATATGGCGGCGGAATAGGACGGGGAGGACACTTTCTCCCTCACTACTTCATCAAAAGAACACTTCAGCACGGAATAAACTCCACAAAACAACTTCTGAAGGCTGGCAGAGGACATCAGGCATCCAGCAAAGCAGATTATTGGCTTCAAAACCAGGTAGGAATAAATATAAGGGACGAGAAAAGAGACAAAGGAAGTAGGGAGGGAGCCTCGTCCCGGGAAGGGAATCCCA
The DNA here is from genome assembly GCA_006408675.1 of Madoqua kirkii. Classification (NCBI taxonomy): domain Eukaryota; kingdom Metazoa; phylum Chordata; class Mammalia; order Artiodactyla; family Bovidae; genus Madoqua; species Madoqua kirkii. The sequence continues at coordinate 7,603 of SJYC01105225.1, forward strand.
TCCCGGGAAGAGACCCTTAAAAAGAGAGGTTGCCAAGCCCCAGGGAACTTTCTCACAGCGGAAGCTGTGCCAAGGTGACCTTTGAACTGGTCCTTTAAGCATATGTAGGAGTTTGCCCAGGACACTCTGGTGAAAAGGTGGGGAAAGCAGGGGGAATTGGGGTCGAGGGTAACGGGTAATTCCAGGAATGCAGAGAGAAGAGGTGCAAGAGATAAACCTGGCCAGGACCAGGCTGGTCAAACTCTGTCTCCTTCTTAGACTCTGCTGCCTTTCATCCCTTCATCCATTCTGCATTTGTTGAGCACCTGCTCTATACCCTGCCCCTCGAAGGGCACTGAGAAGACAGGAATCAAAATGCACCTTCCTAAACATGCCCACTGGAGAAGGAAATGGCAACCCACTCCAGTGTTCTTGCCTGGAGAATCCCATGGACGGAGAAGCCTGGCGGGCTGCCGTCTGTGGGGTCGCACAGAGTCGGACACGACTAACTGTCTCTTATACACATCTTCCTTGTTCCTCTGCTAGGCAGGGGCAGGGTGTGGACAAGGCTGAGTTTCTTCTAGGTCCCCGTGAAGGGACTCAGAACAGGCTCTCACCCAGCCTGGGAGCTAAATGCAGTGAGCACAGCTCTGCCCCGTGAGGCTCCAGTCCCCGGAGACCACAGGCAGTGGGAAGGGCTATCCTCCTGGAGGGTCCGACGAAAACCTTAGTATATTTCATCACATTTAAGATGCCATCTATTTTAAGAGCAGCGTCATTTTATGTACCACTAAGAAAAGTCTCTGCCAATTAAATGATATGGCATGCTACCGAACGGGGCACATCCTGATTCAGAGATGTTAAAATGTGGGAAAAAATGTGAGTCTTCACATCAATGGAAGTTGGCACCATTAATGGTGCTTGTGACAAACGCATGCCCATTTGGACAATCTATTTTTATCACTCTGGAGGCGGCCGAGGCTGAAGTGGGGCCCTGGTAGTCTCTTCCATGCTTTCCTAGGAAAGCTCCAGGCTACTGAGGATTTGGGGTCTTGTGGGGAGAGTAAACTCTGCTCCTCTTCTCCTCCTCACCCCACCCCCTTCTCTGGAGAGGAAAGGGAAGGTGTGAAGCTAAATGCTCTGAGAGCCGTAGGAATGGAAGGGTTGAAGGTGGCACAGCCGCAAAGGTACGCGGTGTCAACAGCAAAGCTGACTGGGTTGGGGCTGCAAGGGGGTCCGACAGGTCCTTTAACGTTCCAGGATGCTGTTCATTAGGCTCTGCTGACCCATCAAGGCGACCCCTGCATGCTGCAGCTCCAGAGGGAGGCACGATGATGAGCAAGTCAGGCTGAACATTTTAAAGAGGCTCGCGCGAGCGTTCCCAGGCAGAGGGGATAATGGCAGCTCTGTTCACAGAGGCACCTTTGAGATGCGAGCTCTCTGCCTGGGCAGGGTACTAAGAGCCCTGCACAGGGGGATCCCCTTGTCAGGCTCCAGTCATCTGTGTTTACAAGAGCCAGGTATAAGCATAGGGTGCTGCTTCGGAGCCGACATTCTCGTACCTCTCGTGCTGGAGAGGGGAGAGACGTGCATTCACTCCTGGCTGCTGGGGGCTCATGCCTGCACCTCTGGACGTTGCACCAGTGGAAGCTTGGTGGACCTTTGCCCTTACGCCTTGGAAAATGGAAAGGACTTGGGGGAGCCACGTGGCGGGATCCAGGGACCCACCTGGGAGGATGCCCTGGTTTCTTCTCATGGTGTGATCTCTGTGGTGGAGGCCTTCTTGTTGGCCCTGTAGTAGATGGCATGGGTACCCTCAGCACTTCTGCACCACCCAGCCCAACTCCCAGCTGGCATTTCACACCTGCAGCCCTTTGCCTGGAGCTCTCTGGGAGCTGCCAGCCACAGGTCAAACGTAAAGTGTGGGGAAATTAACCCCCTGGGGGGAGCACTTACCTGATGCCAATGGGAGTTGGGTAGGAACATCCCAGGTCTCATTGATCATGCGGAAAATCTCTGAGGTATAGTTGTGCCCCAGTCTGAGAGTTCTCTGTGCTGAGATAAGCTACCATTGCCCAGGGAAGTGGATAGGGAAGGGGAGCAGGGAGCGCTGTCTTGAGGAGACACCGTTTGCTGTTGACTTCCTTTCCCTGTACCCTCTAGTTCCGAAGTAAAACTGCATGTGTTCACATCCTCTTCTTAGGATCTGCTTCTGTAGAGCTAGACAAAGACAACCCTTGTCTCCCCTGAGCTGAGCACATCAGTTCAGTCGCTCGGTCGTGTCCGACTCTTCGCGACCTCAGGGACTGCAGCACTCCGAGCACATAGTAGTTGCTTAATAAATATGTCTCCGGAGAGTGAAAGCCCCCTGCCTCACTAGGCTGTCATGAGGACCAAACAGAATAAAACAAGCAAAAGTGTGTTGGGAATTTCAAAGCACAGGGCTAGTGGAAGGAAGAATGACAGCTGGCCTTAGTGGTGGGGGTGGAGAGGTGGGCGGGAGGGGGCCGCCCCACCGAGGATGTCACAGGACTTGTGTTTGTCTCCACAGTTCCTCTGCACCAGCTCATCCAGACTGAGTCCCCCCGGGAAGGAACGGTGACCTGGAAAACGTATCACACGTACATTAAGGCTTCTGGAGGTTTGGTAGAAAACAATGGGTTTCTTGATTTAATTTACATTAAAAATTCTTTCTTAAACTGTTGGGTTCATGTTTTATGATTCCTCTAACAATTGCTCTCTTTATGCTAGGGTCGTTTATCAGTGCTTTTATTTTTTTCCCCTTACAATCGAAAGTCTGATAAAGCAGCCTTTTAAATGGAATCATCCTTTATCTCCATTAAAGCTGCCAGAAACTATTTATTGAAACTGAATGAGCAGCAGCGTGACCTGGCTGTGGTGCGTGTGTAGCCTTGCACTCTAATCTCTGAGTGCAGAGCCATCCGCTCGTTGCCTGCCTTCAGGGCGAGAATCACTGCCCTATGCAAAAGATACCTATGTTCCATTTCTTGTCACTCTCCAGCAAGACTGGGTTTTTAAAAATTTGTTTGTTTCAAAAACATTGAGTCACTTCTATTACAGTGAATAGTGGTTTTTTTGTTTTGTTTTGTTTTGTTTTTTAATATGTTGACGTTTGGATCCATTTTCCAACCACGTGGAATAGATGTCCCCATTGGGGTTTCTGGGACCTAATGCTCAGTGTTGTCACGTCAGCCTAGAAAGTGGTTCCCAGGGTGGAAGCCCTTTCCCTATAGGCTTCGATTTTCCCATCCAGGATTGGACGCCGAGGAAGAGGAGCCACCGCTGCCGCGCGGCCTCTGTAACCCCTGGCCCTCTCTTCCCCTGCAGGGTACTTGCTCTCTCTCTTCGTGGTGTCCCTCTTCCTCTTGATGATCGGCAGCTCTGCCTTCAGCAGCTGGTTGCTGGGCGTCTGGTTAGACAAGGGCTCACAGGTGAGTTCCCCTTTGGCTCTGGCAAATATTGAGTCAGTTGCTAACAGAGTCTGGACACAATGAGCCTCCCACAGCCCCCGCCCCAAGACCCAGGTCGGCGGCTTACAGCTACGCAACCTGACTCCCGCAATCCCCTTTGATCTTTCAAGACAAGCAGGGCGTCTGAATTTGTATGTGCCACTTTCAAATTTTAAAGGATTGGCTAAAAAGCTTGTGCCAGGCAAATGCAGCCTGTCTGGAGTCACACACAGGCAGGATAGGGTCAGTTTTTTGCAGCCTCTGTTGTAAGGGATCTCTGAGGAGAGTCTGGGAGGAACTGGGGAAGCCTGACGCAGATTTCCACCTTCTTGTCTCTGAAGAGAAACTGACACCTCATCACGGACACTGGCTGATGTTAGTGCCTTCCACTTGGCTTGGCTCCCCAGTCCCTCGAAAGAAAGAGGACATCGAAAGTCAGCCTGGATGCGCTGCAGGGCCCCTGGGGCCTCTCTCTGCCTCCCTGCCTTGCATCCAGGCCAGGCCCCTCTCAAGGACTGATAAGTCTACTCTACTCAGGCCTGCTGGAAACTCTCCCAGCTTTTGGCCCATGGTTTCAAAGCTTTCCTGAAGCCCCCAGGAAATGCTGTGAGGTTGTCTCCCCATCCTCCAAGATTGCATTTTGGTATAGTTCTGTTGCTATGACAACCAAAGTGGGGAGGCCTTGGGAAGACACAGGCCGAGGAGAGGATGGGATTACTCTCCTGGAGTTCAGCACAGCTCCCTGAGACCAGTCTCAGGGGGATGGCCTGCGCTTTGCAGAAAGAGAGGCACATCTGGAACATTCCCCCAGATCCTTGCTTGCTCCTGAGGAGCCCTTTTCTTGGAGAGCCCAGGGTGTTAGTCAGAGTGAAGCCTCCCCAGTCGGCCAGTGCTAGGCTAACTGGGCAGCAGCCGTGACGGCCTGCCCACGTGCTGGCTCCACCCCCAGACACCGGGGACACAGCCCACAGCACAGTGAAGCCTCCTCTTCAAGCTGGTCCTTTGGTGATTAGCTCCCCAGGGATGCTCTTGCTTCTATGGCTGTGCATCCATCAGCCACCACCTCTGGTTTACATTTCCTCTAGGGCTGTAATCAGCAAAATGGCATTTTGAAGGAAGATACTTGTTTGCGCCCCAAAGGCAGTCTGACTTTTAGCACACAGCTCTGAAAAGAATGAAACTGCCAATTTCTCAGGAGGAGGGGATGGCCTCTCCCCAGAAATGGAGGCAAAAATGTGTTCTCCTGGGGCATGATGGAGCCAAGTGGGGTCACTTTGGATCCTCCTAGAGTCTTTGGTTCATCAGACTCCCTCTTACCCCCTGGGGACTCCATGGCAGTGAGCCAGTGCCCTCCTAGGTGTGCCCCCAGAAAAGGAAAGAAAGAGGGCCCAGGGACTGACCCCTCCTACAGAGAAGCTCCTGAGTCTCCCCAAAGGCCCAGTGGCTTCTGCCTTCAGCTCCCTGATTCCCTGACCTGTCTGCGCTGCCTGAGGGTTGCACAGCCAGCCTGTGGATCCATATGTCATTGCTTCTGTGATTTTCCTGGCCCAGCATCGCCTCTGGTCCCCTAAGGCACTGTTGGCTTCCAAGACAACTGTCCTGTACAGGTCTGGTCTGTCTGTTGTGCTTTTTCCACTGTCTCTCTGAGCCTCGTCAGCCAGGCGCCCTGACATCCCAGAGAGCCCAGTAGGAGGACCTATGCAGAGTTCAAGAGCCCTGCAGGGAACCGACTTGACTTTACCACCTGATTCATTCTTAACATTTATTCTCGTCCATTTAGTTTCTTTTCCCTGGGAACATTCTCTGGAAAATTCCCATTCTTTTGACAGTTGATCAGTTCTTGGTGCTTCTTGTTTTCCTCCCAAGATGATGTGTGGGCCTCACAGGAACATGAGCACGTGCGAGGTGGGCACGGTGCTGGCAGACTCTGGGCCGAGGGTGTACCAGTGGGTGTACCCAGGGACCATGGTGTCCATACTGGTGTTTGGCATCACCAAAGGCTTCATGTTCACCAAGACCACGCTGATGGCCTCCTCCTCCCTGCATGACCGAGTGTTCGACAAGGTACAGTCCCCCTGCTCCTCGCGCTGGGGGCTGCATGCATATCCCGTACAGCAGTCAGTGGGGTTTATACAGATCACCTGCGATGCGCCAGATGCTGTGCTGGACTCTGGGGTGGACACAGTTGCTCGCCGAGCTTACCGTTGAGTCTCCCATATCTATTTGTCAACAACAAAGGCAAACTCTGGGGAGCTGCAGGCGTGTCATGGGCCCTACAGGGCTAGGGGTGAAGGTGAGGGTGGTCAGGAAGTTTTCTTCCTGAGGACTCTGCCATGGAGCCAGCGAGCACAGGGCCAGAGAGCATCTCTTGAGTACACGGGATCCCCTCCTCATTCCCCGGCAACTGGGGAGGTCCCTGGCTGGAGCGCACAGGGGAGGCCACATGGAGACAGTGGAACTTGACTTTTTATTGCCCTGGGGCACAAAATCCCTTCATCCTTCACGGAGGCTGAATCCCTTCCCCATCACGCTCCTCCACGGTGGCCGCAGCCTCACTTTCCCAAGATGTCGGGCCCCGGAGGGAAACTCAGGCCTGGTTCATGATCCCAGGCACTGGGCAGGCCTCCTGGGGTGTTGGTGGGCAGGGGGTGGCCACCAAACGTGCACCTCGACCCTGACTCTCTGTGGTCACCCGCAGATCTTGGAGAGCCCCATGAGCTTCTTTGACAGGACACCCACCGGCAGGCTAATGAACCGCTTCTCCAAGGATATGGATGAGCTGGACGTGAGGCTGCCATTTCACGTCGAGAACTTTCTGCAGCAGTTTTTCATGGTGCTGTTTATTCTCGTGATATTTGCCGCTGTGTTTCCCGCTGTCCTTTTAGTCCTGGCCGTCCTGGCTGTAGGCTTCTTCATTCTATTACGGTAGGTCGACGCGCTGTTTAAAGCAGAGCGCACAAAACCTGGGCAGGGACCGGGTGGTGTCCGGTGGTGCTGAGTCCTTGCTGTCTTCTCTGAATGCCGGAGCGTGCTGACTCGGGTGCTGCGCTAAGTGCTCGGCGTACGTCAGGCATTTGATCCTCCGAGCCATGCTGAGAGGTGGGTAGGGCTGGGAGATTAACTCACTGGTCCCAGGTCAGGAAAGTAGCCACAATGGGTGCTCTCTGACTGATGCTATGTTCTTAACCACGGGGCTCTGTGGTTTCTGCTGCTGCAGGAGAGAGGAGACCAGTACTCAGTCTCTATGAGCTTTGAGAAATAGCCCCACCTGACCACTGATGTGGTCAGCTGTTTGGCACTGGGTGGGGGGGGGTCCCTGTGCCCACCTTCTCACCCACCCTGGGGAAAAGCAGGAGGGTAGCATCTGTCCCAGCCTCCCAGGAAACCCAGCTCCGGCCTGTCCTGGGTGAGCTGGAGTTCTCGGCCGGCAGCAGGTGGTGTTGTATGAGGGCTCAAGATTGGAGATCAGATGAACTTTGCACCAGAGTCCCAGCTCTGCTGCACAACAGCTGGAGGACCTTGGATAAGCCAAAGGAATGCTTCAAGCCTCAGTCTCCTCATCTCTAAAATGGTGATCATCAAAACATGCAGCTACCCTCTTCCAAAGGGGTTCTCGCAAGGATCAGATGAGACTGGGCTGCCTAAATGTTATACAAACTTTGAGTTTCAATAAAACTCAACAAAATTGCCTTGGACTGGACATATTAGCATCTTGAAGAGGGTCTCCCAGATTGCAAAGGTTTCAGCCCACAAATCTGGATCCACATCCACCTGTAAACAGGGACACCACACTCTGAGTTGAGCTTGCAAAATATTGCTTTGACCACAGTGTGGAGAGTGGATGAAGCTTCAGAAAGAACAGGGAAGGGCTATAGGATTGGAGACTCTTGCGTGGCAGAGTCTGACTGAGAGATGAGACGTAGGCAGCAGCAGTCCCGGCAGAAAACAAGTAGATCCTAACGCCATTTCCAAGGTAGTCCACTGAGGTTAGGGGATGGGAGAGGCCAAGGATGCATCCGAGATGGGGAGCAACGTGAGGACAGACATGAGTGACGCAGGAGGAGATCAAGATTATGGGTTTGGTTTTGGGTAGTTGAAGTGTATCAAGGCCATGGATGGGCTAGCTGACAGCGGGGAACGTGAGCGCAGGGATGCATGGGTGGAGAGGCGGACTCTGCATCCCCGGCTGAAGCTGGCGTCGCCGTGGGAACTGGCACGTGCGCCCCGGGAGCTGGGGGAGCTGGGCTCTCACTTCCGTCTCCCACGGCCCCCTTGGCGACTGCGAGAGAGGACACATGAGCCTCTGTGTCTGGCCTCAAGGGGTTATTGTGATGATCTAATAAAGATGAGGTCTGCAGGTCTTTTTTACAAATATAAAAGGTGTGTGCCTGCTCAGTCGCTCAGTGTCAGACTCTGTGACCCATGGGCTGTAGCCTGCCAGGCTCCTCAGTCCATGGCATTTTAACCAGGCAAGAATACTGGAGTGGATTGTCATTTCCTCCTCCAGAGGATCTTCCCGATCCAGTGATCAAACTCGCGTCTCCCACATCTACGCTGGCAGGCAGGGTCTTTACCACTGAGCCACTGGAGAATCCCCCATGTCGTGGGTGCCGCCTCTTATTAAGAAAAGTGATTCCTTGGGCCAGTGTTAGTTTTTACAATCCACGTGTTTGTCTGACCATCGTTCTTGTCTGTTCTCCTCTCTGTGTTTCTTATTTACTTTGCAAAAGGTTCTTCTCTGCACTGCATTCTTATTTGCTGTAAGACAAGCCAGATCAGCTGATCCAGACTGAATTATTCGATGTTTCTAACTAACTCACTTGAGCTCTGAACAAATGAGGTTTCCCTTCCTCTGCCCTGGGTCAGATTCACTGTCATGGATCAGCTGCCCCTGTGTGCGCTGAGGGCAGTGATCTCTCACTCACTGGGGCCCAGGGGGAGCTACCTACTGTGAAGAGTCTGGTTTTAAAGTCAGTTCCTAAGGAGATGATGTTCGTATATTGCTCAAAATTACCTTTGAAACTGCCTTTAGAAGACCACATGCTGGCAGTTGATATGCCGGATTCAGATTTCCTCCAGGATTGGAAGAGATCCCTTTTTATTTGGTTGTGTGTATAGTCACTCAGGTATGTCCGACTCTCTGCGACCCTTTGGACTGTAGCCGGCCAGGCTCCTCAGTCCATGGGATTTCTCAGATGAGAATACTGGAGTGGGTTGCCATGCCCTTCTCCAGGGGATCTTCCCAACCCAGGAAACTCATCTCTTGTGTCTCCTGCGTTGCAGGCGAATTTTTTACCCACTGAGCCATCGGGGAAGCCCTTTTTGTTTGGTTGGGCACCCCAAAGTGGTTGGCTTGTATTTAGGAGTTGCAGTGTGTGAAAATCTCTAGTCTTTAAAAAGTCTAGAGTCATAGCGCATGCGACGAGACCCTCATGCTACAGGAAGCCTTCAGAACTGAGGACGCAGGAAGGAGTGGCTCGACTTTCCGAGACCCTCCCTCCCTCCCTGACACACAGGGATGGCTGCTCCCGGAGGACAACGGCGGGCCAGCCCCTCCTCCCTCGTTCGGTGCCACCGGCCGTCTTACATTTGTCTTGAGCACCCAGTTGGGTTTGAGTGGGCCAAGGGGAGCCCTGGGAAGCCCTAAGTGGGGCTCTGGTGGTCTCCCTGCAGCATCTTCCACAGAGGAATCCAGGAGCTCAAGAAGGTGGAGAACATCAGCCGGTCCCCCTGGTTCTCCCACGTCACCTCGTCCATGCAGGGCCTGGGAACCATCCACGCCTACAACAGGAGGGCAGACTGCGTCAGCAAGTGAGTCCTGGGCTGTGCTGCCCCTGCCCTTCTGCTCCCCACTGGCCCAGCTCTGCGGAGGGAAGTCTGAGGGATGGGCACTGGCCAGATGGAGAGCCGGTAGAATGGAGGGGGATCCCCTCATGCACTAAGCCTTTTCCCCCAGTGTCCGAGGCCCCCAAACACTCGAGTTCATCCAATGACAAGCTTACCATGGCGCTTTACGTGTTTTATACTTCCTCTCTAAAAGTAGAATGTTTTCAGTTCAAGAAAATAGGAGAAAACAACGACGACAACAAAAATCACCCATAGGCCTGCAACCCAAATCCTAGTAATATTTTTGTGCATTTACCTCCAGTCTTTTCTGTTTTCCTATTTCTGAAGCATTTATAGTCATTTTTGTCTTGTGTTATTTTTTAAAAGCAATTTTTTCATGTTATTGCATATTCCTGGTAAAGGTCATTCTGAAAGTGAAGGTTGTTCAGTCGTGTCTGACTCTTTGTGACCCTGTGGACTATACAGTCCATGGAATTCTCCAGGCCAGAATACTGGAGTGGGAAGCCTTTCCCTTCTCCAGGGGATCTTCCCAACCCAGGGACTGAACCCAGGTCTCCCGCACTGCAGGCAGATTCTTTACCAGCTGAGCCACCAGGGAAGTCCAAAAGGCCACATTACATCTCATTTAATAGATGGCCCAGTTTTCTTCTTTTTAAGATGCTGGGACTAAGTTGATAAATTTCTCTGGAGTCCTCCAGCTCCAAACTTCTAAAATACCATATAATCACATGTTATCACTGTGTTATCAGTCACAGTAGGCTCACTGTGGTAACAAACAGCTCCAAATTTTAGGGGCTAACCCAACACGTGTTTACTCTTCCTCAAGTCATAAGTGAACAAGGGTCCTTGGGGCAGGGGTCAGCGATTCTGCTCTATAATCAGGCACACAGTCTCTTTCCATCTCACAGTTCCTCTGGTCTAATTGGAAGGTAAGAGCAGAGATGTGAGTGGAGGACCCCAGTGAAGGTGCTTATTATTTATGTACATTTACTGGCCGGATTTCAGTCACATGGGTGTGGCTAACTGCAAAGGAGGCAGGGAAATGTAGTCCAGTTGTAAAAATGGAATTTGGTGAATCTATAGGACATGACTGAGTGGCTTCGCTTTCACTTTTCACTTTCATGCACTGGAGAAGGAAATGGCAACCCACTCCAGTGTTCTTGCCTGGAGAAGCCCAGGGACGGGGGAGCCTGGTGGGCTGCCGTCTGTAGGGTCACACAGAGTCGGACACAACTGAAGCGACTTAGCAGCAGCAGCAGGATAGTGTCTCTGCCACACTGATGTTCTTATTTCACCTCCATCCTTTCCTTTCTTAAAAGCTTAATATACACTTCAAAGGTTGCATCTCTTTCTCCCTGCCACTCACAACCTCAGTGTAGACCTGGCAGTCCAGCCTGTTTTCACTTCAGTCAGCAGCTAGCCTTGTTACTGGTTTGACCTGAACATCGCCTGTCAAGGGCCTGCAACCCCCCTTCCAGTGTCTTGGTCATGGGCCATTCATCAACTCTCAACAAGCAACAGGTTCAAGCCCTGTCTTCCAGCAGATTGTCCTCCAAGGTTTCCAGAACGATCCTATAGGCGAGCTGAGCCCCCACAGTATTGATGGGCTCTGCCGTCTTTATCCATTCTTTCCAGTCATGGACTTTCCAGAGGGCTTGGGCTTCTGACCTGAGTTGCTTTTGCAACCAGACAAAAAGCTGCCGCACTAAAAACACGTTTGAGGTCAAATTCCAATTTGACTCCAGCCCGTGGTTCTGTTTCTGCACAACCTAACCAAGCACACAGAGGAGACCACAGATGACTCCTAAGTCACTCAAGCTGTCAGTTGAATTTGTAGGCTTTACAGCGACATGGTAAAAAACATCATGGTGTTTGGAAGAATATTTTAACTGAGGAAAGTAAGTTAGAGTGGAAACAGAGAGGGCCAGCCTGGGTGCCTGGAGGTGTTTCAGGCCAGAACCCTTGGAGGAAGTTTAGAACAGGATGGAGCAGCAGTGCCTGAGGACGTCATGGCTGTGCCAGGGCGGGAGTCTCAACTCTTAGGGGTTTAAACATCGAATGGTTTTCAATTTTACCAATAATTTCTTTTACCAGTTGTTCTGAAGAAGCCCCTTTCCCAGGTGGTCAGGGGAGCTTTTAGTGGCAATTGTGATTGATGTCCCTTCTGGTCTGTTTAGCTCAGTTCAGTTAAAATTACACTCTTAAATGTACACAAGTGCTTGCAGACAACCCCGCCCCCGGGGCATCTGCTCAGAGAATGGGAGCAGTCATGCTGTGTTGCCGTATGTCTCGGGCAAGCGGGCAGGGTAACTGTTAGCAAGCACCTGGTCTGTTGGACTAAACACCCCCTCCCTTTTCCCTGAACCTGGTTATCTGAGGCTGGTGCAAGGAGATGGAGTGGGGGAGTAGGGGAGGGACACACTCTCAGGTGACCACTGTCTATTTCTGCTGCTCGTTTCTGCTGATCCAGCTCCTCGTGCAGATGTGGCGTGGCAGGGGAGAGCCCCTGCCAGGACCCAGGTCCCCAGCCACTCTACTGGACACTGCCTGTGGGCTCTGCTTTGTTCTCCTGTGAGCTCCGCCTGGCAGCCTCACTGCTTTCCTTTGATGTGGGGCCTCTTGCTTCATACCAATCAGTATGGCATCAAGATTGCAGCCCCACATGCCGTCTTCCCTCTCAACACCCCCTCTAGGTACTGCAGGAATGGGCAGGACCATCTTCCATACATCTGGGGAACGAGCAGCTCCGGGGGTGGGTCTTCCCCATCCCTGGTGGTGTCATTGCTCTGTTGCTCTGCCCGGTGCCCCCTCTCCTCTTTGGCCCAGAAGCCGCGCAGCAGGGGGTGGGTGCCAGATGTCAGCTTACTCTTTTCCCCTCCAGCTTTATAAGCAATTCCCTCAAATCTTCTTTCCCTGAACTGGGGATGAGAATCAGTCCAGCACTCTCTCTTCCTTTCCTTACCATCACAAACACTGAGATTCCCTCTACCTCCCTGCACCCCCTTTATAGATCAAAGGGGTCAACAGTCGTTTCCACGGGGCCTTTGGGGGACGGCTACCCTGAAGACAAGGGTCCTTTGAAGGTTGAACACGAGGTTCTCAGCGCTCTTTTTGTTCTCAGCTATGAGTTCCAGCTGCCAGTTCTGGGAAAGACAGAAAGAGCCCACTCAGCACCATACTCTGTTGCCACCTGGGATTTCTCAAAATACGTGCAAATCAAAGATGCTTATGGTGGCAGATTTTAGAGTCTGGATCTATGCTCATTTTTGTAAGAGATTCCTATGTACTAATGTGTTAGCCTTTGATTAAAAATTCCTCTTGCCCTACTTCTCTGGTAACGCTAACCCTAAGTCTCTGGAAGCACAACCTGACCTCCTGTTTTGTCTCATCTCTTAATGTTAGGTTCAAGATGCTGAATGATGAAAACTGCAGCCACCTGCTGTACTTTAACTGCGCTCTCCGGTGGTTTGCTCTAAGAATGGATGTCCTCATGAACATCGTCACCCTCATTGTGGCCTTGTTGGTGACCCTGAGTTTCTCCTCCATCAGTGCTTCTTCCAAAGGCTTGTCATTGTCTTACATCATCCAGGTAACACCTAGTGTAAGGCTGGGCTTGGCCTGGAGGCTCTGGTATAGAGTGTATCAGGGAGGGTGGACACAACAGAAAACCTAACTCAAATGGGCTTAAATCATAAAGACGGCTTGCAGCAGCTCACGTGGTTAAAAGGTCTGGCAGCTGTATGGGCTTCAGGCACAGCTGGATCATGGCCCCCGGCTTTATCCTCCTATATTCTTCATGGTTGTACAGTGGTGGCTGGCAGCCTCTAGGGGCTCTAGCAGGAAGAAAGCAGGAGGAAAGTCTTTCCCGCTCCAGCCACTGAACAAAAGCCCTTGCTTTACTCTTACCGGATTAATTTAGGCATCCCAGAACTGCTGATAATTCGTGAACTGATGGGACTGAGATGATTGGCTTAGGCCAAGGGAAGGAGTCACACTCCATCCTGCTCCAAGTCACACAGCTGCCCCACAGTGGGAAGAGGGAAGGGAATACTGGAGAGGCAGCCACGATGTCCATGGCAAATAATTACTGACTTTTGAGTTGCTTTGGTGTTTTTCTTTTGAAAAATAACAACAATATGGAAATAATAGTAATAAGGAATGATAATGATATAGGGAAACACACGCTATTTTAAATTTAAATTAACTCATTTATCTTCACAGTAACCCATGAGGTAGGCATGCCATAATCCCCATTTTACAGGTGAGGAGACTGAGGCCCAGAAAGGCTTGCCAGGATCACACACCTGCATGTGTGAGAGCCAGGATTTGAACCCAGGCCATCTGGGTCTGATACTCATCTGAGTTTGCATAGAGTAGACACAGGCTGCATGCTTCACGTTTCTCTCTTTGGAAGCTGTTCCTCTGCAGTCCTTATCCCCAGTGCTCTGACATTCTAGGACGACGAATCTGGGTGGTGGTCTGTTTCCATTGATTCTGTCCAGGCTGGGAAGAGAATAAAGTCAAATCTCTCTCCAAGCGGAGAAATTCCTCCTTTTCCTCCTGACTCTTCTTCCTCCTGGTGATACTGTCTTTGTCTCCTTTCCCTTTGTTTTCTCTTCCTGTGACTCACACGTTGCTCAGATATTGGATTTCCTGCATCAGTGCTCTGTGTTTCCTTTCTTTCATCTCAAAGTCTCCCAGTTCTTGCGTTTTTATTTTTATTCTGGGAATTTTCCTTTGCTTTGTCACTCAGCCACTCTTTGCATACTTAATTTTCACATACTCTTTTCTTTATCACTCATACTCCTCATAGCTCTCTGAGGATATTAGTCAGATTAAACTCTAAACTCTGCCTTTCTGAAGCTCTCCTCTTTTCTTTGACTGATATCTGCTGTTTTCCAGGGTCAGGCTTTTTGTTTGTTTGTTTATCTGGTTCTGTTTGTTGTCTGGTTCTTGCTCTTCCCTGCACTGGTTTTGATCATATGTCTCTTCATCCTTTTGTGTTTAAGTATGAGGATCTACGTTGGGTTTTCAGGGTTTCCTCTGTCTTCGTGTGCGCTTCACTAGGTCTCTCCTGATGAGAGGCTTTAGGACTGTGGATGGGTGGGTTGGACTTGTCCACAGGCTGCTTCACTTCAGGAAGGCAGCCAGGGAGCAGGCCTCCAGGCACAGAAAAGCTAGATTTAAAGGGGCTTTATCTAGGAGCCTCATTTATCCCAAAATCATTTATTCAATTTCTTTAAAGAAGCCTGTGTGTGTGTGTGTGTGTGTGTGTGTGTATGTGTGTGTGTGTGTCTCTCACCTGGAGCCTCTCTGAGTTCTGCTACATAGAACACTCTGGAAGCCCCTGCAGCGCACTCTGCCTCAATCCCATCAAAAGGCTTTCATCCTCTCTCCATCTTCCAGAAACTTGTAACTCTCATTCAGTACCTCTTCCCAAGCCCCTTGCTGTTCACGGTCCATTCCTTCTTGAAGTCTCTCTACCATCATTTTAATAATACTTTGGAAAAGAGGAGGAACAAAAATATATGTTCAGGACTCTGTGTTAAGCGAGGAAAATGGATTTTCCTTGCGTAGGCAGTTTCCTTCACTGATGGCTGATCTTGTTTGTTGTTGCCTAGTAAAGTATTAAACGGATGATGTCCACTAGATTCCTGTACTTGTTCCAGCTTTCTCAACTGAGGTCATGCTCTTGGGAGATATCACCAGCTTTCTGTGAGACTGTTTTCAAACATGCCTGTAAGGCCGGAGAACTTGCCCACATCAAGATCTAGGGGATATGTTTCTTGCAACTGGCTTTCTTGAGCATTAGTCCCCTTTGAAGAATACAGAAAATCCAGCTGACAGAGCTTCCCTTGAGAACAGAGGCGACTCCTAGATGGATGAGAATTTGTTGTGAAGTCCCACAGAGCAGAAAGCAAGTGCAAAGAAATATCACATAACATCATGGAGAGAACAAATACTTCCTGGGGCCAGCACTGCACTGACAAGGGGATTCTAACCCTGCGGAGGGCTGCCTGGGGCCTTGAAGAGCTGATACCCTTGAATTTTTTTTTTAAATCTTTTTATTTTGTACTGGAGTATAGACAACTAACAATGTTGAGACCTTTACAGGTGAACAGCGAAGGGACTTAGCCATATATATGCATACATCCATTCTTCCCCAAAGTCGCCTCCCATCCAGGTTGCCACATAACATTGAGGAGAGTTCCATGTGCTATGCAGTGGATCCTTGTTGATTGTCCATTTTGAATAGAGCAGTATGTACATGTCCATTCCAACTCTCTAACTATCCCTTCTCCACTTCCTTCTCCCTCGGCAACCTTAAGTTCGTCTCTTTCTGTTGTAAGTTCATTTGCTGATACCCTTAAATTTAACAACAACAACAACAAAAATGTATATGCCTTTCTCAAGAGCAGAGTTCATTCACTCACTCACCACCAGATGTCCACTGAGCACCTGCCAGGAGCTGGAACCATGCCGGCTGCTGTGGATTCAGCTGTGAACAAGCCGGGCAAGTCCACGCACTCATGAGCTTACATTCTAGTGGGATGGGATAAATAAGTGTGCAAGTAATAAATAAGACTTCAGAAAGTGTTGAACTGTTATGAAGATAATGAAGCAGGGTAACTGGCTGTCAGTGAGGAAGCTGCATGAGACCCCGTTGAGTCAAGGAAGGTCTTTGCCAGGAGGTGCTTGCAGGCTGATATCTGAACCTGACAAAGAAGAAGCCAAGGGGAGACGGAGGGAAGAGAGCTTCAGGCTGAAGGACCAGGGATTTGGGTAGGGCATATCTGTGGGGGAACCTCCATCCAACCTGCCCAGTACACTCCTGCCCTCAGATCTCAGGGTTGGCTTCTGGGGGATCCTGCCCTAAGGCGGGTGTCCTTAGCAGGCCGTGGTCTAAGGCTAGATTCTCTCATGGCTCAAGCAGGCTGATGGGCTTGATGGTTTTCTTCCTCTTCTGCCATCTGTGGTGACTGGGGCTTTCCGGCTGCAGGCAGGGTAATCGGGGAGGGCACAGAGGTGCAGGACCCCACAAAGCGGCTTCAAGGGGTGGGCACCCAGCAGTGCAGAGGCCCCCTGGAGAACTGCTGCTTACAGGAATTCCCCACCGCTCCAACCAAGAGATCTGTGCCAGAGCGATGCTGTGGTGGGTTGACTGACCATCTGGCATGCCAGGGAGGATGTAATTACCATTTGTTTCTACATACAAAGGAAGTGTTTAAGGCAAAACAGCCCAACAGGAGTGTCTTTACATCTGGACCCTTGGCTGGGAGTGGAGGCCTATTTTCGTGTGGTTTTGAGTGAGGCTAGAGGGTGACTCACAGCTGCCCCTGAAGGTGGAAAGGGCTCTGACTGCAGTCGCTTGTTCCCCCTCCATAGCTAAGCGGGCTGCTCCAAGTGTGCGTGCGAACGGGGACCGAGACCCAGGCCAAGTTCACCTCCGTGGAGCTGCTCAGGGAGTACATTTCGGTAAGAAATTGGGGCCAGAGGAGCAGCCAGTTAACTCTGGCAGAACTTACGCATTTGCTCCTTTTTCCTATGTGGATTTTCTTAAAATCTGTATTTATATAGTCTAAAGTCCTTAGTGTTGAGGGAGAGGTTCTTTTTTTAAAATATTTCCTCAAGGGGTTTCTGTACCCAGAAAAGAAAATTCAGTGGCTTACTTTAGTTTCTAAAAATTAATATTTGACTGACTAAATTAAAAAAAAAACCTAGTCTAACTCTTTTTTAAAAGCTTTTTCTGTTCCCCTTATAAATCTTGCTGTTCTTTGAAAAGCAGTCTCGCCAATTCAAGCAATCACTTTTTAAGGGCCTTTGAACAGCATTTGGCCCCATTTGCAAACTTAATTAAACACTTTAAAACATTTTAAACTGCATTTTAAAATTTAATGCGTTCCGTTTCCTTTTTAAGTACCTCGATAATCTGATTCAACAAACAAACCTTCCTGAGGTTATATAAATCTAATAAATTAAACTTATAAATATGGAGAGCTTTAAGTTCTCATAACAATCCCAATGCAGTATATAAACAGTAAGTTTTAAAACCTAAAACCATGTTAAGATAAGTTATTCAATTATACATTTCAACTTAGAATCATAGTCTGAATGTTATTAACATTATGAATAGTTAAAACACCAAGTATGCAGAGTTCATAAACTAAAAATATTACCATTATAATTTTACTTCTCTTAAATACTATTATTACTAATTCTAAATCTTCTAGGGGTTAAAAATACTCACTGTCTAAGAATACTAATATTTTCTCAGCTAATTGTGGTTGCCTATCGTCCAGCAATTTGAGCTGGTCAGCCACCGTAATGGGGATCATGGGAGCCTTATTTCTCCCTGGCTAACAGGGACTTTATAATTCAGAGGAGGGGTTAGTCTTGTGATACAGTCACATTGCTTCACTGCTTAATTAGACTTTGCATTTCTTGGGCTCTTAGGAAACTCTGATTCCTTTTCCCTGTAACTCTGAACTTGACACGCTGTGCTTCCTGCTTCTAACACCACAGTGACTCTTGCAGATAATGAAAATGTGTCTGACTGAATTCTGCAAATCTCTCAAGGCTTGGTCTGGATTGCTCACGATGCTGACACGTGCCGAGGCTCACAAGGACCAGTATGCCCTGCTCCTTATATTTATTCATCCTCCTACTCACTAAGCCCTGGCCATACAACTTTTCTTTCTATTTCTCAAAGTCCTCAGGCCTGTTCTGGCCTCAGGGCCTTTGCACTAGCAGCTCTCCATCTGGAAAATCTGATTCAACAAACAAACCTTCCTGAGGTTATATAAATCTAATAAATTAAACTTATAAATATGGAGAGCTTTAAGTTCTCATAACAATCCCAATGCAGTATATAAACAGTAAGTTTTAAAACCTAAAACCATGTTAAGATAAGTTATTCAATTATACATTTCAACTTAGAATCATAGTCTGAATGTTATTAACATTATGAATAGTTAAAACACCAAGTATGCAGAGTTCATAAACTAAAAATATTACCATTATAATTTTACTTCTCTTAAATACTATTATTACTAATTCTAAATCTTCTAGGGGTTAAAAATACTCACTGTCTAAGAATACTAATATTTTCTCAGCTAATTGTGGTTGCCTATCGTCCAGCAATTTGAGCTGGTCAGCCACCGTAATGGGGATCATGGGAGCCTTATTTCTCCCTGGCTAACAGGGACTTTATAATTCAGAGGAGGGGTTAGTCTTGTGATACAGTCACATTGCTTCACTGCTTAATTAGACTTTGCATTTCTTGGGCTCTTAGGAAACTCTGATTCCTTTTCCCTGTAACTCTGAATTTGACACGCTGTGCTTCCTGCTTCTAACACCACAGTGACTCTTGCAGATAATGAAAATGTGTCTGACTGAATTCTGCAAATCTCTCAAGGCTTGGTCTGGATTGCTCACGATGCTGACACGTGCCGAGGCTCACAAGGACCAGTATGCCCTGCTCCTTATATTTATTCATCCTCCTACTCACTAAGCCCTGGCCATACAACTTTTCTTTCTATTTCTCAAAGTCCTCAGGCCTGTTCTGGCCTCAGGGCCTTTGCACTAGCAGCTCTCCATCTGGAATGAATCTGCTCAAGCTGGCATTGTCTCAGCACCCCAGGTCTCGGCTTGAATGTCACATCCTCACAGACGCCTTCCTCGACACTGTTCCTTTCACTTCTACCCCTTTCACCACACATACTCTGTGTTCTCCAGCAATCTGTTTAATTGCCTTCATTTCTCACTTCTTTTCTTGTTTTATTATCTGAATTCCCCATTGCAATGTGAGTCTCTGCAGTGCAATATCCTTATCGGTCTAGTTCACCATCCTGAATACCAGTACCTAGAACTGTGTGAATGAATGAGTGAAATGAATGGAAAAGCAAATGACTGTTAACCTGCCATTTGTTATTCTGCTTTTCAGACCTGTGTTCCCGAATGCACTCACCGCCTCAAGGTGGGGACCTGTCCCCACGACTGGCCCAGCCACGGGGAGATAACATTCAGAGACTATCAGATGAGATATAGAGACAATTCTCCCCTTGTTCTCAACGGGCTGAACTTGAACATCCAAAGTGGGCAGACAGTTGGGATCGTTGGAAGAACAGGTTCTGGTGAGGACAAGCTCTGGTCGTGTCTTTTGCAGGCTGTTTTCTTTGCATTTCACTGGGTGTGCTGGTTACATCACACCAGAGGGTGATGTGTGTGTGTGTGGCGGATTGGCTGTTTTCTTTCCTGAAATGTCTTTATTGTAAATTGGGATTTCAGGTTGAATGGGTGTGTATGCAGTTGGAAGTAAACACACATCAGTTTTTGAATTAATTAAGTGAGAATCATTCTGGTGAGACGAGGCCCAGAGGATGAGTCACACGCTAACAGCCCTGCAGGGACGGGCAGGGTAACAGTGTTAGGGCAGCCAATCACCCCTGCGGAGTGGGACTTCTGTCTGCACACTCATCCGCACAGAGCCATTTTCATTGCATTAAAAATTCACTCCATTAGACAGATACTCAGATGAGATGCAGTGCAAACTTACGTGATGTTTGCTGCTTCTACATTCGTTGTTCCCAGGCAAGTCATCCTTAGGAATGGCTTTGTTTCGTCTGGTGGAGCCCGCTGTGGCACGATCCTCATTGATGGCGTGGATATCTGCACTGTTGATTTGGAAGACCTCAGAGCCAAGCTGACTGTGATCCCCCAGGACCCTGTCCTGTTTGTAGGTACAGTGAGGTAGCTGTTTTTGATCGCTGTGCATCCCTATTTTTGGATAGTGACATCAGAGTGACAAGAGCTTTGAAAAGTTGTCACACGGTGGCTGGCCTGGGGTGGTTCTATCTGAGGGAAGTCATGTCCTGAGATGTTCACAAGCTTTGGGGGAGCTGAGGACCAAGGTCCTGAAACTGGTGTTTTATAAACTGCTTTACAAATAAGCAAGATGCTATGTGCAGGGTGAGCAGACATCCCGGTTGACTCTAGGATGCCTGTCTAGCATCCTATCAGGTTTAGCCATGGCCACTCTCTAAATTACCCCAGTTTACACAATACAATAAATGGTTATTCTACATATGCAGCCATCCTTTGGAAGCACGTCAATTCATTCCCACTAAGAAGTGAACAGAGGCACTCACTTGGTGGTCCAGCAATGCAGGGGACTTCGGTTACATCCCCACTTGGGGAACTAAGATCCACACACTGCAGAGCAACTGAGCCCACTTGCTCTGGGGCCTGTGAGCCACACCTAGAGAGAAGTCCTGACACAGCCAAATGAACAAATAAATATTAAAAGAGAGAAAGAAGTGAACAGACGCTGCTCAAGTACAAGAAAAGGAGGGCCATTGCAACCTCTACAGAGCTCAAGATCTGTTGGCAGGGCACAAGGGGAAAACCACAGCTTCTCACTTAGCCCAGTGCAGCGGCTGCCCCTTTAACAAGAGGGACCTTTCCCGACTGAGTTCCAGCTGAAATAGGGGGCTATATTGAGAGCTGTGTGAAAAGAAGGACATTCTGTGTCTTGAAACACTAGACTCACCTTGCACATGAGATGCTCACCCTCTTTGAGGCCCTGAAGCTGCTGACAAAGCTTTGCCTCTCAAGGCAGAGTGAATGCACCAGCAAGTGAAATTGTTTGCTCCCTCTCACTTGCCAAGACTTTGCACGAGGTCAGACCTGCTGTTCTGCACACAGCCACCAAGAAGACCGAATGTGTTTCCTTGGTGCCTCGCTTGGCGGTGGTCTGCCCGCCTTGGTGTGGTCTCTGCTCCATCCCAGAGTCATGGGTCTGCGGTCTCTCGGCCTGAGGTTTGTATTTCATGGACCACTGTCCCAGGCTAAGCACTGCCCTTGTTGCGTGGCATCATCACTTACCACCTCTGCTCTTCCCCTCGTGCTGTGGAAAACATGCTCTTCCATTCGCTCATCCTCAGAAATTCAGCTTCTTCTCCTTTCCTTCACTGCAGGTACAACTTGGACCCGTTTGAGAGTCACAGTGATGAGATGCTCTGGCAGGTTCTGGAGAGAACATTCATGAGAGACACAGTAGGTCACTGGGGCTCTCCAGGATGTGTCCATTTCCTAGCCCCAGTGCCCCAAATACCTGGTCTGGGTTTACGTTTGGCTAGATGTTTGCTGGCACCACATCACTCTTGGTTAAAAGTTGCAATAGATTATTTATTAGGCCAGTTCAATGGCCTAAATAGAGTCAAGAGCTCTACCTGCAGTATCTCAGTTGGTCCTGATTACAACCCTCTGAGGTTGGTACTCCTACCCTCGCTTTTAGAGATGCAGCAGTTAAGACTCAGGGTAGTAAGGTATGAGTGGCAGAATGGAGACTTGAACTTAAGGCCATCTGACTCCAGAGCAGAGGAAGTGCCAGTAGCCCCATTTGCTTATTGAAACAGATACGCTCTGGGAAGGTGAGGGGTGTGGTATGGAATGAACCATCTGTGAGACATGGCCCTGTCCTGTATGAGCTGAAGCTGGGTCAGTAGGTGAGCGTGGGCACCTCTGCAGCCCAGAGGGAATTTTTCCCCAGGACTTGGGACCAAGGCGAGCATCTCGCAAAGCCGCTTTGACTTAAAATGCTAAATAAATCCGACCCTGTCTTACCTTTCCTTGATGACCAGAAAACACCCATCCCGTCTCTATTTTATCCGTGGAAACAGGATGCTGAAAGCCATTTACAGTTGTTTGTGTTTCTCTGGAGCCTTCTGTGCATCATTTGTACTCCTTTGGCAAGGTGTCTACGGGGTTCTAGGAATCACGCTGTGATTTTAAATTATTAATGTCTGCCTCCTCCTTGGTCTCTCCCTGGTGCCTGTTCGCAATATTGAAATGATTGTTGTTTTGCGCTTTCTTTTCTGCAGTAAAATAATGCCAGCTGATAAATGCAAGAGAAGGGGGCCATCAATATAGCGGATGCAGGACAATTTTATAGATCATCAGTACAGATATGGCATTCTCTGTGTTTTATAGATAATGAAACTCCCGGAAAAATTAGACGCAGAAGTCACAGAAAATGGAGAAAACTTCTCAGTAGGGGAACGTCAGCTGCTTTGTATGGCCCGAGCGCTTCTCCGTGATTCAAAAGTAAGGAAGCAGCACGGAAAATGGATCGGTCAAATTTTTGATATTCCCTGCAGCGCCGCTCAGTCCAGGGGATAGAGCCACGTGTTTGTCTTTCAGCAAAAAGAGAGGAATTGGTGCATTTAAAAACCGATCACTTTTCTTAAGACAAAGTTGTGAAGGGTAAAAATTGAAAAATAACAGCTATTTACAGCAATAGCACCTGCCTCCCCTGGGCCTTTCCCCAGGAGGGCTTGCTTAGGTATTCTTTCTGTCCTCCTAAGTGGTTTGGGTTTGAGAAATCAGCCTCTCAACATTTCTCCTTTGTCCCTGAACAGTTCTGAGGCCTGATAAATAGTACTCAGGATACTGAAAAAGGGCTTCAGTAGGCCAGTCTATGAGGGCTATGAAATTATACTCATTTTCCTTAGTGACTTAGTCATCTTTGCTTACTGATTTCAAGGAAAGGATTGGTGCTGCTTTAGAAATCCCATTCTGCAATCAACCAGACTTTTAAAAATACCATAAAAACAAATAAGTGGTTGCCTATTTTGTCCACTCTTAAAAGAGTTGACTCACTGGAAAAGACTCTGACGCTGGGAGGGATTGGGGGCAGGAGGAGAAGAGGACGACAGAGGATGAGATGGCTGGATGGCATCACGGACTCGATGGACGTAAGTCTGAGTGAACTCCGGGAGATGGTGATGGACGGGGAGGCCTGGCGTGCTGTGATTCATGGGGTCGCAAAGAGTTGGACACGACTGAGCGACTGAACTGAACTGAAGTGAGGAAGGTATTTAAACATTAGGTAGATAATTGTAAGCATATTCTGTGTATTTAAGTGTAAGTTTGTTACAATCTTTCAATTAAATTCAGTGATCCAGAGAAAATTCTGCCATAAGAAATTCAGGCTATTCCATAATGTTAAGATGTATTTGGGCTTCCCTGGTGGCTCAGTGGTAAAGAATCTGCCTGCAATGCAGAAGACCTGGGTTCGATCCCTGGGTCTGGAAGGTCCTCTGAAGAAGGAAATGACAACTCACTCCAGTATTCTTGCCTGGGAAATCCTGCAGAGAGAGGAGCCTGGTGGGCTGCAGTCCATGAGGTCACAAGAGTCAGACATGATTTAAGTGACTAAACCATCACCACCAAGTTGTATTTTATGATATACTATAAAACTGTGATAGATATAGATGAACAATCTTAGACACGGTAATTGACATGGTTTTTATTTACTATATTAAAGAATATTTTGGTAGAATTTTAACTTTATAATAAAATCAATAATTTGAAGTGAAAAAAAAAAAAGAAATCATGTCCTCTGAACCCTGATCAAAGCGTAACCCATCACATGGGCTCTCTAGCGTGCTAATGGCAGGGAAAGGGGCCAATATACATTCACTGCTGACTGTGGCCCTACATGGTGCTGAGTGGCTGATGGGTTGTCCTTGCATTTTACATACATAATAAGGTGTAACTCCCTTTCACAGACAATGAAATAGAGGCTTAGGGAAGTTATATAATTTAGCCAAAGTCAAGCAGAGTTAGAGCTGAGCTGATCAAGTCCTCTGATTTGCAAACCCGCACTGTGGCAGGCTGGAGAAGGCAATGGCACCCCACTCCAGTACTCTTGCCTGGAAAATCCCATGGATGGAGGAGCCTGGTGGGCTACAGTCCATGGGGTCCGCGAAGAGTCGGACACGACTGAGCAACTTCACTTTCACTTTTCACTTTCATGCATTGGAAAAGGAAATGGCAACCCACTCCAGTGTTCTTGCCTGGAGAATTCCAGGGACAGGGAGCCTGGTGGGCTGCCATCTCTGGAGTCGCACAGAGTCGGACACGACTGAAGCGACTTAGCAGCAGCAGCAGCAACTGTGGCAGGCACAATAATGCCCCCCACCCCTGCCACCAAAAATGCTCATGTCCTGATACTCAGAATCTGTGAACGTGTTACCTTACCTGGGGAAAACGTTTTTGCAAATGTGATTAAGTCAAGGATCTTGAGATGGGGAGATTACGCTAGATGACCTTGGTGGGCCCAGTGTAATGACACAAGTCTGTAAGAGAGAAGCAAGAGAGGCAGACAGAAAGTGACGATGGAAGTAGAGGTTAGAGTGATACCAGGAAGGGGTCCCGAGCTAAGGAATGCAGACAACCTCTGGAGGCTGAAAAAAGGGCAAGAAGAACATTTCTCCTTCTGAGCCTGCAGAAGGAATGCCGTGCCGGCACTGCCTTGGGTTTAGGACTTCTGGCCTCCAGAAGTAAGTCCAAGGTAGCCTGTGCTGTTTTGAGCCTCTGATTTGTATGACTCTGTTACAGCAGAAACCGGAAACTAATACAAGTGCTGTTATTATGCCTCATGCTGACTATAAGCGTAGTAGGTAAAGATCATGGGGCATTTCTTCCTACTAGTTTGTGGGATTAGAAGAAACCATTTATAAAAAGGTAAGTAAAGAATGTACAGTCTTGTTACTCGAGCAAGGCAGTTCCCTCTGAGAAAGATAAAGATTGTGTGACATGACTTTTTTCTCTTGCTCTTTTTCTAACTTTCTGAGATGGATACGTAGCTCCTTACTTTTCAGCCCTTCTTCTTTTTTAATGAATTGAGCTAAGTAAGACTGTGAGTTTCCCTCTAGGTACAGCTTTGGCTTGGTGTGACTTTCACAACATCCCTTCCTCAACAGATCATTCTCCTGGATGAAGCCACTGCTTCCATGGACTCTAAGACTGACACCCTTGTTCAGAACACCATCAAAGATGCCTTCAAAGACTGCACCGTGTTAACCATTGCCCACCGGCTCAACACAGTCCTCAACTGTGACCGTGTCCTGGTCATGGAAAACGGGAAGGTACAGAAAGTTGGTGTCACCTCTCCAGAGGTTTCAGTGGTTTGGGCTCTACGGTGGGTAGGTTTTTTCTGACAATTTCAGCTATTCTTCTCTGCCTTTCAGGTAGTCGAGTTTGATAAGCCTGAAGTCCTTGCTGAGAAGCCAGGTTCTGCCTTTGCGATGTTACTAGCTGCAGAAAACAAAGTCCGAATATAAGAGTTCCAAAGGATGCCATCAGCTGGTTTTAGAGGAAGAGGAGGCTGTGTGAGCCGAGTCAGATGCGCCTAGGGGGCAGGGGCCGTCATCTCAGGGGTTAGATCTGGTCCACCATCCCGCCCCCCACCCCGCCCTGCCCTGCCCTGTCCCAGAGCCTGGAACACAGGAAGAGCCGGGGTGGAGGTTGCTTCCCTGCTTCGCCCAGCACGTGCCTCCTGGAGGGCTTGTGTCTGGCTCTCAGTAATGAGCAGAGGCAGAGGAAGCTCATGGATTAGAAAACTGACCCTCAATTCCGAAATCCCTCATCATCCCTCCTGTGTTCTCATCAGTACACCTCAGAGCCTGGGAATGAAAACATTGTAACTTCCAAAAACGTTACGAACAGAATGGGAAAATGCCTAAGGGTGTACTCTGTAAAGGTTTCCTGCCTGGTTATCAGAAGGAAAAAGAGTTTTCTTCCCATTTCCTATTCACATCTATTTTGAGTGTGTGACAAGAGGTAACTACACAGATCTGTAGCTTGAAAGATTGATTACAGTGTTTGGTGAAAAAATTAAAAAAAAATCATATTGTATGTCCCATTTGATCTATTAGAACAACCAGGGAAACAAAATGTTGGAGTTTGTCTGTAAACGACATTTTTATATCTTCTATATTGGTCATTAAAATGCAGTAGGAAATTAAACTACCCTGAAATGTTGCCTTGCAATTATTTTGCTGAAGATATTCTAGTCTTTGTACTATTTCCTCTCACAGACTTCCTTTGCTTTCACCATTGACTCAGCAATAAACCCCCACAGCGTTTCTCAAATAAAAGGCTTTTCTTTCCAGCCTTAAGGTTTGCTACGATGGAGGCTGTAAAGACATAGTCCCAGTGGCTCAGGAGTGAGTGCTGCTAATTCACAATAACATTTGATAAGGGAAAAAAAAAAAAAGGAAATCCAAAGGGTTCTTCTGCAGTATTTTACATAGTCTGTCTGCTTCTTCTTCCTTAGGACTGAAGTCCCTGGCGGTGTTTCAGTGAGGTTTCCTGGACTCTCCTCCCAGCCCCCAGGCTGAGCTCTAGATGTGGCATGGGGCAGCCATGGCCCATGAACTCGCCAACCCAAACCCTTCTTAATCTTGGTCCTGTACTTCACCCTACCCTTCCAGACAATGAGGAAGACAGGCCTGGCACATAGTAGTCAAAAATGAGTGATATGTCTGCTTGACACCATGATGAACTCATCCTGGCTGGTACCCCTCATCTCCCTACTCCTTGGGTATATTTGCATGTTGAGAGTTTAACCTGGAGAGACTGAGATTTAGGGCAGACAAGCTATGGGCTAGCATTTCAAAGGTTCGGCTTGTGGGATATGCCTTCAACAAGTCACTCTCCAGCTCTCTGACCAGGCCTGGGCAGGTATCTGCAGGACAGGAGGTGAAGTAAGTACAACCAGCCGCAGGTAGAGCTCCCCATCTGGTGAGCATCAACGCCCTGGCTAAGGTAGTTGGACAGCAACTCTGCCACAGCAAAAGCGTACACAGCGAAAAGGATGTGGCTGGGAAGTCCATGAGTGAGGGGGCTCCTTTTGTGGGCAGCTCCTGCCGTTTGGATCTCCACTGTGAAAGGGCACGGTGCATCTTAGAATGCGCCGCGGCCCCAATCTGCTTCTTTCTCCATCATGGTATGTTACCTTGATCTGGGGTCATTAAACCCACATGCACTGGGCAGCTGCCTCACGCTGAGTGTAGCTTTCACCTTGATGGATGTGCAGTGACTCCTGCATGTGGCGAGCAGACCAGGCGGTTTGTGCTGGTCATGGGAATCCATGCCAGCTGTGTGATGCGGGGAGGAGGCTTTATTTTCACCACTAACCAGACAATCAGGCTATGATCTCAGGAAGGCAGAGGGGAGCCAAGGCTACAAAGATCCTTGTGGCTTGTTCAGGTGCACTGAAAGATAACCACCTCCTACCACTTGCTTCTGCCCACACTTCCCTTGGCTGGTACCATCTAGACTAGAATACCAGCCTGACACTTAGTGAGCCCCTGCCATGTGCCAGGCACTGTGGAAAGCATTTTTACATGAATAATTTCATTGAGTCTTCACCCCACTCCATGAGATGGATATTTTCATTATTCCCATTTTACAGAGGTGGAAACTGAGGCTCATTCGGGTTACTAACTGAACTGTAGATGTATAAGAAGGGAAAAACAGAGGCAGGGATTGAACCCTAGCCAGTCTGACTCTAGGACCCTGCATGCAACCTCTCCGCAAGAGCCCTTCCTGTCCCTTCCCCTTGTGCTGAGCAGGGACAGTGATGGTTGCCAGCATGGCACACAGCAGAGACTGACTTCTGGTGGGAAGACTGTTGTTTGCATATGCAGTGACATGGAACAGTCTCAGAGAGCCCTCACCTCTCAACCCCTACTGTTGTCGAAATGTCAGCCAGGAGGACAGTATGTAGAATAATAATAACCAATGTTTAGCCAGTGTACACAGACCTCCCAGAGATACTGCAGGTTTGGTTCCAGATCACAGCAATAAAGCAAATATTGCATTCACGTGAGTCAGACAATTTGGGGGAGGGTTTCCCAGTGTGCATTAAATTTATATTTGCTATACTATACTGTAGTCCACTAAGTGTGCAAGAGCATCATGCCTAAAAAGCAACGTACATATCTTAATTTAAAAATATTGCTAAAAAATGCTGACTGTTATCTGAGCCTTCAGTGAATTATTTTTTCTATTGGCATCATTGTTATTCTTTTATTAGCATTAAAGACCACTGATCACAGATCACCATAAGAAATACAACAATAATGAAAAGTTTGAAACATTGTGAGAATTACTAAAATGTGACAAAGATACAAGAAGAGAGCAGATGCTGTTGGATAAATGGTACTGATAGACTTGCTCGATGCAGGGTTGGCATAAACCTTTGCTTTGTAAAACACTCAGTATGTACAAAGTGCAACAAAGCAAGAGCCATCAAGTGGAGTGGTTTATAGTCCTTTCAACACAGATTAGTATGTTGAATCCTCTCCAGGTCACTGTAGAGAAGGTACTGATCTCTATGTTACTGATGAGGACGCTGAGGCACAAAGAGCCCCTGGCCCATCACACAGCTGAAATCTGAACCCAGGCAGACTGACGCTGGAACGTGTGCTCCTCACACACAGCATGTGGCATAAATCCTCTTGGAAGAGATTGCCACTAGCCCCACCACAGAGCTGACAGGTGGGTGACCCACAAACTGGAGAACAATTATACCAAAGAAGTTCCTGCACTGTTGCAAAAGTTCTAGGCACCACAACAGACTTTCCCACCTGGGGATCCAGCAAAGGGACTGAGAATCCCCAGGGAATCTGACATTAAAGGTCAGTGGGATCATAGCAATTCCACAGGACTGGGGAAACAGAGACTCTTGAAGGGCACAAACAAATCCTAGTGCACAAGAATCCATGAGAAAAGAGCAGTGGCCCCACAGGAGACTGAGCCAGACTCGCCTGTGAGTGTTTGGGAGTCTCTGCCAGATGTGTGGGTCCACAGTGAATAGCTGTGGGGTCAGGGGCACTGGGAGCAGCGATCCTGGGAGGCTCTGCATAAGTCCTTTTGGAGGAGTTTCCATTACCCCTATGATAGTCTGACCTGAACCCAAACTATAGAGAGGGAGCACAGCCCCACCCATCAGCAGAAAATTGGATTAAAGATGTACTGGTCATGGTCTTGACGTACTCCTTTTCCTATTTGAAACCAGTCTGTTGTTCCATGTCCAGTTCTAACTGCTTTGTGTAACTCAGTGAAACTACGGGCCTCACAGTGTAGGGCCACCCAAGAGGGATGGGTCATGATGAAGAGTCTTGACAAAAAAAGGTCCACTGGAGAAGGGAATGGCAAACCACTTCAGTATTCTTGCTTTGAGAACCCCATGAACAGAATGAAAAATCAAAAAGATATAACACTGAAAGATGAACCCCCAGTTCAATAGATGTTCAATATGCTGCTGGAGAAGAGTGGAGAAATAGCTCCATAAAGAATGAAGAGGCTGAGGCCAAACAAAAATGATGCTCAATTATGGATGTGTCTGATGGTGAAAGCAAAGCCTGGCACTTAAAGAACAATATTGCATAGGAACCTGGAATGTTAGGTTCAAGAATCAAGGTAATTCAAAGTGGTCAAACAGGAGATGGAAAGACTGAACATCGACATTTTAGGAATCAATGAACTAAAATGGACTGGAATGGGTGAATTTAATTCAGATGACCATTATGTCTACTACTGTGGGCAGGAATCCCTTAGAAGAAATGGAGTAGCCCTCATAGTCAACAAAAGAGTCTGAAATGCAGTACTTGGGTGCCATTTCAAAAATGACTGAATGATCTCTGTTCATTTCCAAGGCAAACCATTCAATATCACAGTAATCCAAGTCTATGCCCAACCACTAATGTCAAAGAAGATGAGGATGAGTTCAGTGAAGACCTATAAAACTACTAGAACTCACACCCCCAAAAGATGTCCTTTTCACCGTAGGGGACTGGAATGCAAAAGTAGGAAGTCAAGAGATACCTGGAGTAACAGGCAAGTTTGGCCTTGGAATACAAAACAAAGCAGGGCAAAGACTAACAGAGTTTTGCCAAGAGAAGAAACTGGTCATAGCAAACACCTTCTTCCAACAACACAAGAGATGACTCTACACATGGACATCACCAAATGGTCAATACTGAAATCAGGTTGATTATTTTCTTTGCAGCCAAAGATGGAGAAGCTCCATACAGTCAGTAAAAACAGGACCGGAAGCTCACTATGGCTCAGATCATAATCATGAACTCCTTATTTCAAAATTCAGACTTAAGTTGAAGAAAGTAAGGAAAACCACTAGGCCATTCAGATAAGACCTAAATCAAATCCCTTATGATTATACAGTGGAAGTGACAATTAGATTCAAGTGGTTAGATCTGATAGATGAGAGTGTCTGAAGAACTATGGACTGAGGTTCATAACATTATACAGGAAGTGGTGATCAAAACCATCCCAAAGAAAAAGAAGCACAAGGCAAAATGGTTGTCTGTGGAGGGCTTACAAAAAGCTGAGAAAAGAATAGAAGTGAAAGTCAGAGAAGAAAAGCAAAGATACACAAATGAAAAATCAAAAAGATATAACACTGAAAGATGAACCCCCAGTTCAATAGATGTTCAATATGCTGCTGGAGAAGAGTGGAGAAATAGCTCCATAAAGAATGAAGAGGCTGAGGCCAAACAAAAATGATGCTCAATTATGGATGTGTCTGATGGTGAAAGCAAAGCCTGGCACTTAAAGAACAATATTGCATAGGAACCTGGAATGTTAGGTTCAAGAATCAAGGTAATTCAAAGTGGTCAAACAGGAGATGGAAAGACTGAACATCGACATTTTAGGAATCAATGAACTAAAATGGACTGGAATGGGTGAATTTAATTCAGATGACCATTATGTCTACTACTGTGGGCAGGAATCCCTTAGAAGAAATGGAGTAGCCCTCATAGTCAACAAAAGAGTCTGAAATGCAGTACTTGGGTGCCATTTCAAAAATGACTGAATGATCTCTGTTCATTTCCAAGGCAAACCATTCAATATCACAGTAATCCAAGTCTATGCCCAACCACTAATGTCAAAGAAGATGAGGATGAGTTCAGTGAAGACCTATAAAACTACTAGAACTCACACCCCCAAAAGATGTCCTTTTCACCATAGGGGACTGGAATGCAAAAGTAGGAAGTCAAGAGATACCTGGAGTAACAGGCAAGTTTGGCCTTGGAACACAAAACAAAGCAGGGCAAAGACTAACAGAGTTTTGCCAAGAGAAGAAACTGGTCATAGCAAACACCTTCTTCCAACAACACAAGAGATGACTCTACACATGGACATCACCAAATGGTCAATACTGAAATCAGGTTGATTATTTTCTTTGCAGCCAAAGATGGAGAAGCTCCATACAGTCAGTAAAAACAGGACCGGAAGCTCACTATGGCTCAGATCATAATCATGAACTCCTTATTTCAAAATTCAGACTTAAGTTGAAGAAAGTAAGGAAAACCACTAGGCCATTCAGATAAGACCTAAATCAAATCCCTTATGATTATACAGTGGAAGTGACAATTAGATTCAAGTGGTTAGATCTGATAGATGAGAGTGTCTGAAGAACTATGGACTGAGGTTCATAACATTATACAGGAAGTGGTGATCAAAACCATCCCAAAGAAAAAGAAGCACAAGGCAAAATGGTTGTCTGTGGAGGGCTTACAAAAAGCTGAGAAAAGAATAGAAGTGAAAGTCAGAGAAGAAAAGCAAAGATACACCTATCTGAATGCAGAATTCCAAAGAAAAGCAAGAAGAGATAGGAAAGCATTCTTAAGTGAAAAATGCAAAGAAATAGAGAAAAACAATAAAATGGAAAAGAATAGAGATCCCTTCAAGAAAATCAGAGATATCAAGGGAACATTTCATGCAAAGATGAGCACAATAAAGGACAGAAATGGTATGGACCTAACAGAAGCAGAAAATATCAAGAATAAGTGGAAAGAATACACAGAAGAATTGTACAAAAAAAGGTCTTAATGCCTTGATAACCACAAAGGTGTGATCACTCACCTAGAGCCAGACATCCTGGAGTGTGAAGTTAAGTGGGCCTTAAGAAGCATTACTACAAACAAAGCGAGTGGAGATGATGGAATTCCAGTTGAGCTACTTCAAATCCTAAAAGATGATGCTGTAAAAGTTCTGTATTCAATATGCCAGCAAATTTGAAAAACTCAGCAGTGGCCACGGGACTGGAAAAGGTTAGTTTTCTTTGCAATTCCAAAGAAGGGAAATGTCAAAGAATGCTCAAACTACCAAGCAGTTGCATTCATTTCAAATGCTGGCAAGGTAATGCTCAACATCCTTCAAAACAAGCTTCAACAGTATATGAACCAAGAGCTTCCAGATATACAAGTTGGATTTTAGAACTTGTAAGCAGAGGAATCAGAGAAATTACCAACATCCATTGGATCATAGAAAAAATAAGGGATTTCCTGAAAAACCTCATGCCTCATTGACTATGCTAAAGCATATGACTGTATGGATCACAACAAACTGTGAAAAATATTCAAGAAATAAGAATACCAGAGCACCTTACCTGCCTCTTGAGAAACCTGTGAGCAGGTCAAGAAGCAACAGTTAGAATCAGACATAGAAAAGTGGACCGGTTCAAAATTGGGAAGGAGTATGCCAGGGCTGTACATTGTCACCCTGTCTGTTTAAATTCTATGCAGAGTACCTCTGCGAAATGCCTGGCTTGATGAAGTTCAAGCTGGAATCAAGATTGCCAGGAGAAATATCAATAACCTCTGATATGCGGATGATATCACAGTAATGGCAGAAAGCAAAGAGGAACTAGAGATCTTCTTAATGAAGATGAAAAAGAGTGAAAAAGTTGACTTAAAACTCAGCTTTCAAAAAACCAAGATTATGGCACCTGGTCCTATATCTTCATGGCAAATAGATGTGTAAACAATGGAAACAGTGACAGACTTTCTTTTCTTGGGCTCCAAAATCACTGCAGATAGTGACTACAGCCATGAAATTAAAACACGCTTACTGCTTGGGAGGAAAGCTATGACAAACTTAGACAGCATATCAAAAAGCAGAGGCATCAGTTTGCCAACAAAGTTCACCATACTCAAAGCTATGGTTTTTCCAGTAGTCATGTATGAATGTGAGAGTTGGACCATAAAGAAGGCTGAGTGCCAAAGAATTGATGCTTATGAACTGTGGTGTTGGAGAAGACTCTTGAGAGTCCCTTGGACTGCAAGGATATTAAATCGGTCAATCCTTGACAAAATCAACCCTGAATATTCATTGGAAGGATTGATGCTGAAGCTGAAGCTCCAATACATTGGCCACCTGATATGAAGAACTGACTCATTTCAAAAGACCCTCGTGCTGGGAAAGACTGAAGGCAGGAGGAGAAGCAGATGACAGAGGATGAGATGGTAGGATGGCATCACTGACTCAATGGATATGAGTTTGAGCAAGCTCCGGGAGATAGTGAAGGATAAGGAAGCCTGAGGTGTTACAGTCCATGGGGGTCACAGAGTTGGACATGACTGAGCACCTGAGCAACAACAGTTCTGAGGAGCACCACTGGAACCCGAGACTCTCCAGGTGAGAAAGAGCCCAGTGTTCAGAGGTGTAAAGCCTGTGTATTGGTCAGGATTAGGCTCAGTTAAGCTGTTGTAACAAACAGCCTCACATTTCAGGGGTTTATTTCACATGCACATGACATGTCTATCACAGGTCAGTTGTCTTGGTGCTGCTTATCTTCGTCACCCTGTAGCCCAGGCTGGAGGAGTAATCAGAAGGGCCAAGTGCCCACTTCACCACACTTCATGGGCAACAAGTCACTTGGCCACTCCGGAGTGCAGCAAGGAGGTGGGTTATGTACTCTGGTTCCAGGGAGAGGCATGCCAAGGCAAATGTCAAATTTTTCCTTGTAGGAATTTGTAGATTCCACCTCTTGGGGCGGGGTGGCAGCAGATATTTTGAACATTACAACCTACCACAGCCTGGCTTTGGGTCTTAATTTTGGCACTGTGTGGCTGTGTGATCTGGGGAGAGTAGCTCGTCCTTTTTGAGCCTCCATTCCTTCATCTGTAAAACTTGGGGGTTTGGACTGAGTTCTTTTCAGTCTTGACTTTCAAAACAGGAAGAATAAAAAGGAGGATATGAAAATAGCTTCTAGAGAATAGAATTTGGCCTTCCAAGGGGATTATAGTGAGCCCTAGATGTTTTGCAAATGTTAATTTGTAAAGTAAAAGCTACAAAGTAAGTACAGAATGAGGTTTGACTCAATTCTAAGTCTTCCCTTAGTGTCTACTTTGGTGCTCATTAGAATGTAAGAAAGTCTTTGAAATTTTTACTTCATTTGGTGTCCCAGTTTTGCTGTGTTCTGTTAAAATGCCTATTAGATGATCACACATTCAATGTTATGAATTAGAACTTCTCCAATATCTTTTGTTAGATGCCAGCAAAAAATAGAATAAGCCACTTAACAAGTACTATTATAACAACAAATTGCTTGTGATATGTTTCAGGATGGTCGATCTAGAGCATGGATGGGTAAACTACAGCCCATAGGCCAAACCCAACTTGCCTGTTTCTTAAATTTTTTTTCTTTGCCTTGCCATGTGGCAAGCAGGATTTTAGTTTCCCTGACTAGGGATCAAAATCATGCACCCTGCCGTGGAAGCATGAAGTCTTAACCACTGGACCACCAGCAAAGTCCAGTCTGTTTTCATCAATAAAGTGTTTTCGTAACAGAGCCACTGTCATTTGTTAATGAATTACTGATGGCTGCTTTTGGTAGAGCTGAGTACAACCCAACACCTGTCTTCAAAGCCAGAAATATTTATTCTCTTGGCC
Source organism: Madoqua kirkii (assembly GCA_006408675.1). Taxonomy (NCBI): domain Eukaryota; kingdom Metazoa; phylum Chordata; class Mammalia; order Artiodactyla; family Bovidae; genus Madoqua; species Madoqua kirkii. The sequence continues at coordinate 42,450 of SJYC01105225.1, forward strand.
CTTTACAGAAAAAGTTTGCTGACTTCTGGTTTACGCATTGGTGTATGATGCAATTCAGGCCAGTGAAAAGTCAGCAGGGGTGGAGCTGGGTTCTGGAAATTATTGTCTCCCATGGCCTGGTGTGTGCGTGGCGTCTGCAGCTGTGGCAGCCATCTTGTCCCCACGGAGGAAGTGGAGAGATGGACAGAGAATAAGTCTTTGCTTATGACGCTGAGCAGCTGGTTTGCTGACCCTGCAGTCATCCCCTCCTCTTTGTCATGTGAGAGGCTGAATTCTCCCCAGCTACAGATGAGTTGCTGCTAACTTGCAGCCAAAAACATCATAAACGATGCAGAAAAAAAATGAGAAGGTCTTTCTTTCTGTAAGACATTGAATCTGACCCAAGGAAAGCGAATTCAGGTCCCTGCCCTGGAGTCACACCAGTCTTCCTCTAACCTTGGATGTGGTCTAAATGGGCACTAGTTTACATCTAAGCAAGGAGGACTTTCCAGTTCTCATCTTCTGCCCTAGACTCATGCCACTTATGACTATTTCCTTCTCTGCTGCCTGAGATCAGAAAGATCCAGAAAGAACTCACAAATTTTATTCTTGCTATTCAAGTGAACAAGTCTGAAATTGGCCCAGAATTACTGGTCAAAATGTGAAATATTCTTTGCTAAGAGGTGGAATCACTTTGGCCAGAACAGTGTGATTTAAAATGAATTGAAAAGCGCAGGAGGTCAGTTTGTGGTCAGATGGACGATCAAAGAAATCACTTTTCTTTTGGCCCTGTGTAGAAGGTCACCTCTGGGTGAGGCTAAATCGGGCACTAAAACCTTCAAATACATGCTGATTTCCACAGAGAGGGTCTGCCTGCTTCTCAGTGTGCATGTTCGTAGCTTCTGCTGAAAGACTCTGTGGGACTGGCATTAAAGGGCCAGACCCAGGTTGTTGCCACGGTTTCAGCACGAAGCGTGGAGGCAGCCAGGCTGATCCTTACCCTCAGCTCCAGGAGCCTCTGGCAAATTTGGTTTATGGCAATTGTTTTATATTTCTTTAAAATATTTTTATTATATTAGAGTATATATAATGTAAAATCTACCACTTTAACCATTTCCAAGTGAACAATTCAGTAGCATTAAATACATTTACATTGTTATGCAACCATCACCACCCACACAGCCTCAGATCTTATTCATCCTTCCAAACTGAAACTCCATACCCATTAATAATACCCCCAATTCCACCCTCCCCCAGCCCCTGGTAATCACTATTCTACTTTCTGTCTCCATGAATTTGGCTACTCTGGACACCTCATGTAAGCAGATTTATATAGTGTTTGTCTTTTTGTGACTGGATCATTTCTTTTAGCGTAATGTCTCCAAGGCATGTGTCAGAATTTCGTTCCTTTTAAAGGCCAACCTAGTAAGTGTGAAGGCTTCCCTGGTGGCTCAGATGGTAAAGAATCTGCCTGCAATGCAGGAGACTCGAGTTCAATCTGTGGGTCAGGAACATCCCCTGGAGAAGGAAACGGCAACTCAAAATGCCATGGACGGAGGAGCCTGGTGGCCTACACCCCACGGGAGGGCAAAGAGTCAGACACGATTGAGCAAGTAACACACACTGGCCTTGCACTTCTTTTAATGAGAAATTTGTACCAGGGGCTCAGTGGTAAAGAATCCACCTGCAATGCAGGAGATGTAGAAGAGCTGAGAACGGTTAACAGGCCCGGCAGGATAAATAGGGTCCATGAAGGTGGGGAATTGGGAAGGGTGTTCCTGGTTGGGAAAGTCATTCAAACTCATGAGGTGATCGTTCACCTTGTCGGATGACAGCAGTTGACTGCCTAGCTAGGGCTGAGGACTGGTTGAAAAATTGTCAGGTACTTCACAGTCTGCTCTCCAAACACAGTTGGAGACCACCAACGGCTGGGATATAATTGGTGGTGGAGAACAGTTTGTTGTGGAAACAATTAGGGCAGTTGCTGGAAATAGCTCATTAGCAATCCAGGGAGTCTGGCCAGGGAGAGCAGGCCTTGGACAATCCCACTGCCATGGAGCCAACAAGCCATGTGGGACAGAGTGGTTTGGTTCCACCACATCACCCCCTCCCCAGGGCAGGTGGCGTGTCCTGAGGACAAACTGCCTGCGACATGCAAGGCTCACATTCACCAGCCGGTAACGAGGAGGCTGCTCGCCCACTGGAAGCTCTCTCCCCGGCACATGGCAGAAGGGAAGCCAAGTTTCCTCTGGCACACCCGTTTCTGCTGCATGTCTCTTGATCTGCACAGCAGGATCATTTAGGAAAGGATGAGACTGCTCTGTGCAGAGAGCATGCTTGGCTTGGTTCTTTGTAAGTGGTCATTATGGTGCTTCAGCACTAAGCAAATTCCTCAGTGTTCTCTGACGTAGGAATTTTAGAGCCAAGTGTCCTCATTCTCAGCGAAGGCAACGTGTTACTATCTGGACTGACAAAGCGGAGGGCATGGCGTGAAGGGAGAAAAATGAGCCTGGACCCTGGCCTTCTAGAAAGCGCTGTCGGTGACTTGCCTGGATCCCTCTGGTCAGGGGATACTCCAGCCAGCTCTTGTTTCCTGAGAGCTCTACCATTTCCTCTTCTCCCCAGAACCACCCTGGGCTGCTGGAGTCACTGAGTTCACACAAGGAAATGCAGAAGAGCCTGGAAGTTTAGTCTTCCAGGTTAAAGGAAGCTCTGAACTGATCAGAGGCTGGCCCCCTACTCTCAGGGTGAGGCTCTCTGGAATTGAAACTCACACTGGCAGGGTCCCATGTGGGATCAGGGAGCCTGCCCAGGACATGGCCAGAATCTGACCTCTCCTCTTCGTTGTCCTGCTTTCCCTCTGCCCTTACAGATGTTCCCTGGGGGCACTTCCTTGATAAACTGTGTGTGTGTGTGTGTGTGTGTGTGCTCAGATGCCAAGTCATATCTGACTCTTCATGACCCCATGCACTGTAGCCTGCCAGGCTCCTCAGTCCATGGGATTTTCCAGGCAAGAATACTGGAGTGGGTACCCATTTCCTTCTCCAGGGGATCTCCCCAACCCAGGGACTGAACCCACATCTCTTGCTTTGATAGTTGAGTTCTTTATCACTGAGCCACCAGGGAAGGCCAGTATAGCCTTCCTTGATAAATGACTCTTATATAAATCCTTATCTCTGGGTCTGTTTCTGGGAAAGCCTACCTGAGACAGAAGATCAAGGAAATCTCAACTCAAACCCAAACCCATCATTTCCAAGATCTCAGCACTTCTTGGGGGACCACTACCCACTTTATTCATAACCCAAGTCCTAGGCAGTTCAGACGATGCTGACTCACCAACTGTGTCTCAGGGTGGGCAAACCAGTGAGTTACACCTCTGTGGTGTTTAGGGTGGGCATGTGACCCCAGGCCAGGTCAGTGAGAATCAAACCCAGGACTTTAGCTAGAACTAAGATGGGTCAGGCAATGGCAACCCACTCCAGTACTCTTGCCTGGAAAATCCCATGGGTGGAGGAGCCTGGTAGGCTGCAGTCCATAGGGTCGCTAGGAGTCAGACACGACTGAGGGACTTCACTTTCACTTTTCATTTTCATGCATTGGAGAAGGAAATGGCAACCCACTCCAGTGTTCTTGCCTGGAGAATCCCAGGACAGGGGAGCCTTGTCTCTGAGGTTGCACAGAGTTGGACATGACTGAAGTGACTTAGCAGCAGCAAGGTGGGTCAGACAGTAAAGAATCTGCCTGCAATGCAGGAGACCTGGGTTTAATCTCTGAGTTGGGAAGATCCCCTGAAGAAGGGAAAGGCAAATTCATTCCAGTACCCTTGACTGGAGAATTCCATGGACAGAGGAGCCTGGTAGGCTACAGTCCATAGGGTCACAAAGAGTTGGACATGAATGAATGACTAACACTTTCACTTTTTCAAGGGGGAACCGGGGAACTCTCCTTGAATGGAGGTGAGGCAGCCACAGACCTCTTTAACTTCCTGCTTCCAGATGTCAATTTTGATATCCCAGGGAGAGTGTCTGCCTGAGAATGAAGCCAATACAGAAGAAAGAAGACCTGAAAGATGGGAAGATGTTACCATGTGCCCTGGGTGTTTCTAATCTCTTTTGGATAGCACAGTGCCTGTTGGGGCTTTGCTGTTGATGGAATGTTGACCCCAAAGTACCCACATTTTCCCACTCTGGAAGAGCCATGCTGTGTCGTGCCTTGAACGGGGAGGAGGACGCTCACAAGAAGGCTAGGTGGGGAGCCAGATGTTCTTTCAGGCCCAGACCTGCCCTGCACAAAGCCTCCTCCTACAAGTCAATCCCAGGGGTTCCCTGTACTATTACACTGCTCCACAAGCATCTTGAAGCACAAAACTAAGAACAGATTTGTTTAGAGCCTGCCATGTGCCAAACCCTGTTTTGCAACTTTTGTGGAATGACCCCACTCACTTCTCATAAGAGATGTTGTGATCCCAACGTTGGGATCCATGCTTCACTAGGGCCTCGGGAAATGAAGTTACTTCCTCAAGGATCCTACATTTTTAAAGTACCATTGAGTTTTTCCAATGATTTTACATTTTAACCTCCTTTTATCATCACGACAGTTTCCTGAATTGGAATTATGATCCTTCATTTAGAGTTTTAAAAGATTTCCCACGTGGTGCTAGTGGTAAAAAAATTGACTGCGAATGCAGGAGACGTAAGAGACTCAGGCTCAGTCCCTGGGTGGGGAAGATCCCCTGAAGAAGGGCATGGCAACCCACTCCAATATTCTTGCCTGGAGAATCCCACAGACAGAGGAGCCTGGCAGGCTACAGCTCATAGGGTTGCAATGAGTCGGACACAAATGAAGTGACTTAGCACAAAGACAGAATTTTTTTAAAAACCCAAAGCACAAAAAGTTGAAATAAATTGCTAGGGGTCAGATAGAGTCTCATGTCAGGGTTCATTCACCGAAACATTGAAGCTCAGGGTTAGAAGAACTTTGGAAATCACACAGTCCCAGCTGTTCATCTAACTGCAGGGGAGATGGAGACTCAGAGCAAAGAGAAGTGTGCCTGAAAGCAACTTGAGGTCTGGCAGCTTAATCTTCCCGGCTCTTTCATTCTACCATGCTCCCCAGAGGGGTGTGTTTCTGTCTCCCTGCAACTCTGTCTCTCACACACACAGGCACACGTGAACACATATGGCACCTGCCCACCCTCCCAAACTGCTCATCTTCACCCTGGCCCTCCAACCCCTTATCTCTCCCTCTGACATTAGGAGGAGCAGAAGGTCTGTGCTAGCCTCCATCCCTCTGATGAGCTAGGTAGCATTTCAGCTCAAACCCAGATGACTTTATTCCCCCCACCCAGGAAATATCCTCATTGTCCAAGGGAGTTTAAAGTTTTCCTGATTTTCTTCTGAGCTGAGCGGGGGAGGCAAGTAAATGATGAGGGACCACCATCCTGGGGGTTTGGCGGGGGTCGGGGGGGGGTGGTGGTGGTCAGAGCTCCTGTGTGCAACAGGGCTGCTGTGAGGACTCTGGTCTTTCTCTGCCCAGACAGTGAATGTCTGGGAGAGGGAACGGGGAGAAGGTGGGAGTGGAGGGCAGGCCTGTGGGTTGCCACTAATGCAGAGAAGACATAGAAGGAGGCTGCAGCCGAGAGGAGCTCATAGTTGGGGACAGAAACCCATCACCTGCACTAGGGAGGTCGTGAAGAATGCAGATCAGCAGAGGCAATGCAAACTCCAACCGCTAAGAGGAGCCTCTCCACTCTCTCTTCTGCAAAGCTACCATGTGTGGATTGATGTATATCTACTGGGTGGAAGTCAGCAGCACAAACAAAATTAATGAGGGCAATAGAATGGAAATGCCTTGTATTAATAGACTCAAGCAAAAAAAAAAAAACAAATTAAAATGGCTTTTCTGAATGAGGCCAAGTGAGCAACAACAACAAAAAGATGCAGAGCACAGTCAGAGGTGTTGGGGGCAGGGATGTACACAGAAAATGGTTACCAAAAGCTACTTGCTGGAAGCCCTTGGTGAGAGCAGCCCCAGAGATGAGCTATCTGATTAAACTGAAACAGGATTCAAGAGACTGGCATCAGAAAGGAGGACGAGGGTGAGAGCGAGAAAAAGCTGGAAGTCAAGAACGTGAAAAGCGTGATGCTATAAAATTCGATTTTGCAGCTGTGTGCAGAGTGGAGTCCCTGGGGCAGGCTTCCACCAGAGGAAGGCAGGGGTGTTGAGGGTGCAGCGGAGAATCATTGCTCCGTGGGCTCCTGGCACCTGCCTGAAGATGGAGCTCTCCTGGAGGTGTTGGTAACCACACTGGGGAAGAAGGCTGGGGACAGGTTAGATCTGGGCAGCTTTTCCAAGGAAAGATGGATGTAATAGGAGTGTTTCAAAGGCTTCAGGCTTCACAATTTCCTGTGTTCCTGGGAGCTGGGCAATGAGATCTCAGGCTGTGCCGTGCAGGTTGATGACTTTCCCACAGTGGTGCCCCTCTCCCTCCTCTGATGAAGAAAAAGAGGTGGGAATTTTAGCTTCTACCTGGAGAGGTGAGGTTGGGCGGCCCTCCTCTACAATGTGCATTATACCAGCCCCATCACAACAGCATTTTGTAATTTCTTGCCTGTCTTCCTCATTGTATTGGGACTGCTTAATGTCAGGATTGCCGCTATATTCCCAGAGCCCAGCAGAGGGCTTGCCCCATAGCAGATACAAAACAAAATGTGAAAAAGTAAATAAAAACAGGAAAAGCATACAGTCTAATTAAAAAACAACTCAAGATTCTGTCACAGACCTACAGAAGTTTGGATTCTATCAGATTCCAGATTCTAGGTTTAATGAGGAGGAGGAGCGGGGCAGAGAGGGCTACACAAAGGCAGGATTCTAGGGACTTGGGAAAAATGCAGTCCAGCTGGGAGAAAGCAGCTGAGCCAGGAGAGGACTGATCTTTACGAGCAAAGAAGGACCGTGACTCAGTGTGGGAAAGTCATGGAGGCACTGTGAACTGCTACTGGCCGGAAAATAGCATCCTGTTTCCTACGATTCCTAATTTATCCAGGAGTCTTTCTCTGGTGTTCTGGAATTTCGGTTAACTCACGTGTCACCATGGTAAATTCCAAATACCTTTGTTCTTGTTGATGTTTCTCCCAGGCTGAGAACTGAAGCTGGTGCTGTGACTGGGAGTCTGTGAACACTTGTCGAGTCCTTGCTCTGGAAGAGCTGTAGGCCTGGCAGTGGGGAGGACACCATGTAGACAGGACATAAATGGGAAGGTACAGTTTAAGGGGAAATGGCCTGTTCTACACCATCAAAAGTGGTGGTGGGATGCAGAGCCAGCCCAGATAACATCAGGCATCAGGGTGGTCTAGGGACTGGAGGAAGGCTGGGCTGTGCTCAGGCTGGAGGCTTAGGATAGGAGAGAACCAGAAAGAGAAAAAACTGTTTCCTAAGGACAGCAAGGATCAACACCAGGGATGTCAACTTCCGTGTTCAAGTTCAAGGAGGATGCTTGGGCCAAAAAGGGGAGAACTACAGGAAAATCAGTAGTCGAAAAAAACTGATAAACGGTGAGGAACAGGATTGGAAGAAAAGATTTCCTGACACTCTGCTGAGAACTGGGCTGGAAGTCCCGATGCCTCTTTTTATTGATTGTTAGCCATACATTGTGTGAGTGAGTGGATTTGTTTAAAGTCTCGGAGTCTGGATGTTCACCTGTGCAGCGCTTTACACTGTGAGCCACAAAGCCCTGTCCCAAGGGGGATTTAGAGTTCAAGAGGCTCCACAATCAACAGTAATTTCAAAGCAAGCACTCTTATGCTTAGTTTATAGTTTTCAGACACCAAAGAGGGCACAGAAATCTTCAGCCATTTTTAACCCATTCCTGTTTTCTCTCTCATCCATTTTGCTCATGCGCTGCAGCGGCTCTGATCTCATTTTTCCCAAGCCACCCCAGAAAACTCCCCCTCTAAACTCTGCCTCCCAGGCCCCTTGTGCTTCTCTCCCTTTTCCTTTCCCTAGATTCTGTGCTTCCAATTCTGAAGAGCTGGTCTGCTAAGCAGGGCCCTTCTCAGAAGGTGGGAAGCAGGCCCAGCCAGAATGTTCAAGATTGGGTAGGGGATCAGGAAAGATTCGGAACATATTCTTCTAAAATTATATCCCATCACATATATAACAGACCAGCAAATGCCAAACGTGAAGCAACTGCCAAGCGGAAGGCTAAGGATCTGTGTGCAGGTTCAGACAGAGTTTCCTGTCTGCTGTGGATCATCACAGAGATTTCCTGGGACAGTTCTGTGGAGTGTCCCAGAGAGGACATCCCATGTCCTTCTAGGGCAGAGTAAAATTTCCCAGTCCTTGCCGAAACTTGGAGGGTCTCCCTGTGCCTCTGTGATGCTCTGGACTCCAAACAGGTTCGACCCGGCATTTTATGGTTGATTTCCCTCCTCCCACCTTCTGCATCTTCCACTAACATTGTTAAATGCCTGTGCTTTGCTGGGCACACTTCAGATTTTCCAACTATAAAATGATCCTATTTTATAACACTGCAGGTTCTACATCGCTTGAATGCCTCTCAGACCCAGACTCAATCCTGCTCAAGCCAAGTTGTTGGAAAAATTCCTCCCCAGCTATTTTCCATTCATCTCAAATGTTGAGTTTCCTGACATAATTGCCCAGTCCTGGGGTGTCTCTGCCTCTCCATCTCACAGCTGGAAGGAGATTGGTACCATTTCCTTACAGGTAGGAACAGGGCAGGACGGTTTGTTCCCTCTCAGGCAACAAAATATTCTTTGTTTGTGAAGTGTGAATCCTCTAGGAATTAGCCTAATCCACACCCTGTCCTTGATACAGGAAGCAGGAATTCAGAGCAGGCCCTGTAACAGCAGGTGAAGCTGTTTAGCGCCCACGTCAGAACTTCCGGGCAGCCTGGGCCTTTGGGAGGGCTCTGTCCCTGAGGGGTCTTAAACCCAGATATTTCTGGGAGGCTGAATATTCCCTCACCAACATCTCTCTTGCCTCCCATACTGATCATCCAACCCATCCCTGACTTCTTCCCTTGACACAACTCTGTGCCAAGTGCGCGTCCTGCCCAGGAGCTACCACAAGGCTTCCCGAAGACTGTTCTCTAGAACCCTCGCTCTCTAGGATACACTGTGAGAGAAGGGTTCCTTGGTCAAATATATTTAAGTAGGCCTCAGACTCTGCGCCTTGGTTGGAGAGTTAACATGGGTCTTGGTTGTGTCTTCATCTCCATTTCCCAAGAGCACTGACTGAGATAAAGTTTCCTGATTCCAGAGGCTTCCCTGGTGACCCAGCATTCAGAATCTGCCTTCCAATGCAGCATACATGCGTTCCATCCCTGCCTGGTCAGGGAACTGAGATCCCGCACGCTGGGGGGAGGTGCGGGCAGCTAAGCCTGCAAGCCACAGCTGCTGAGCCTGTGCACCCTGGAGCCCATGTGCCACGACTAGAGAGCTGGCGTGCTGCAGCCACTGAAACCCGTGCACCTCAACGAAAGATGCCACATGATGCAGCCAAGATCCTGCATGTCACAGCTAAGACCCCACACAAGCAAAAAAAAAGATAGGGAATGAAGGCAGGGAAGTGAGACAGCTAAAGATGAGTTGCAGGGCCAGCGGCCCTGTGACTGAAGCTTGATCCTACTGGGGAGCTTTGCAGCAGTGAGAGCGCAGGTCTGCTGCCCCCACGAAAGGGTGGGGTGGGAGCTCTGGGTGGTCACGCACCACCTCCGTGGCTCTTTGGCTGGAGGCTGCTCCTCGGGTGTGCCCAGACCTTGGCACTTCTTGCTTGTCTTGGGTGAGCAGGGTGGACTCCAAGGGTCAAACAAAGCCTTTAGGAACAGAAATGCAGGTTCTGACCATGGAATTTGGACCACATTCACTGAAGAGTCAGGGACGTGACCCCAACAGTGACTGCCAGAGTTGATTAATCCAGCCTTTTCAAGCTTATTTGACCACAGACTTCTATTTTCCTTCAGGGGATACCAGTTTCTACACTGTGACACATATTGGATAAACCTGGCCCAGATAGTTAGCAGGCAAACATAAAAGCAAAGGCTGAAAGTAGTGCTTTGGTATGAGAATACCAGGCTCTCTCTCCAGAAGAGGCAATACTTGAGTGATGGGGGAGGCTGGAGGGGTTGTCAGGGAGGCAGACTGTGTCCTTCTTACCCTGACGTGCACAGATCTGGCTCAGAGGCAGGAAGAAGTGGTGCACTCGGGCCAGAGACGGTGGGGACGGAAGGATTGCAAGCTTCCCGGCGCCGGGCAGATCCTAACAGCATCTAGGGTCTGGGAGAGGGGAGGGGAGGGGGCGGGATGTGTAAGGGAGGAGACATTTGTCAGAAGGCTGACATTCTAGCTCTGAGACTGTGTCATTTTCACATCTTCATTTTGATGCTAGCTCCAAAATTGGAGGAGGCTTCCCAGGTAGCTCAGTGGTAAAGAATCTGCCTGCCAACTCAGGAGACACAGGGAACATGGACTGGATCCCTGGGTTGGGAAGATCCCGTGGAGGAGGAAATGACAACCTGCTCCAGTATTCCTGCCTGGGAAATCCCATGGACAGAGGAGACTGGTGGGTCACAGTCTATGGGGTTTCAAAGAGTCAGGCCGACTGAACATGGGCACAACCCAGCCAGGATTGGAGGGCAGGAAGAGGGGAAAGCCAGGGCACTATTTCCCAGTCTCTGCTTATTTGACATCTCTAGCACTAGCTAGATGCCAGTGCAGGAGATGCAAGAGATGTGAGTTCGATCCTTAAGTCTGGAAGATCCCCTGGAGTAGGAAATGGCTACCCACTCCAGTATTCCTGCCTGGAAAATTCCATGGACAGAGGAGCTTGGCAGACTGCAGTCCATGAGGTTGCAAAGAGTCAGGCACGACGGAGCACAAAAATTGGGATAGCCCAGCACTAGCTGGGTCTCTCAGTGACCCCGGGTAGTCTTTGCCATGGCTTCATTTCTGCCAGAACCCGCGGCTTGTGAACCTTGTACCAAAGATAGAAGGCTCAATTCTGCTTGCAGTCGAATCCTCTCCCTCAATAGGCATTTACCCTTGGGTTGAGGGGAAACTGCCCTTTTCACACAGCTGGAGTGGCAGGCGGTGAAGGGAAAGCAGTATCCAAGGTCCTAAAGTCTTTGCCTGGTGTGGCAAAAGCCACCCTCTTTCTCTCTTCTTTTCCAACTGTGTTAAAAATCCCACGAGACATTCTGTGCTGAGATCCTCAACCAAGTCTCAAGCCTTCAGATTGCCAAGGAGGCAGGGAGCTTCTTGGGGTTTTCACTCAAGCAGCTGTGCTTCCCTGTTGATAAGAAATAATAATTGTCCTTTGTTCAGTCAGAGAAATGGATTAGCCCCTTGGGAACTGACAGATTTGGTTTAAATTAATCTTCCAAAGATGTATGGAGAACATGAAAGAAACATTTCAAAGTAATAATGAAAAGAACGAAAGCACTTGTCAGAAAAAATTTAAAGAAAACAAGGAAACTTAATTCCCTCAATCCCAGCCTCATTTTCCTTCCTACTTTCTACAGCATTCCATCCCAACAGAACTGCTCTGGGGGTGGAATGTGGTTCCAGGACCCTCTGATGCTTCTCAGGTGAGAAATGTCCCTTTGCATTTTAATTTACTCAGGAGACAAAATTCAGTGCTGGCTCCAGGGGAGATGAGTGCCTTAGCAACTCGGACAGTAGGCTATGCCTGTCGACTACCCATCTCTCTGATCCACTGCCTGCATTCTGTATCCCACATTGGTATCATAAGAAACTACATTTCCCAGACTCCCTTGCTCACGGGATGGAAAGAGAGGAGGAGAAAGCCGAGTTTTTTCCCGTCTCCCTCTGTTTACTGTGCTGTTTTATAGCATACAAGCAGTGGCTCTGTCTCTTCCAAGGCTTTGTTGTTTTTCAGGCTCAAAATCATGTCCAGCTCTTTTGTGAGCCCATGGACTATGGTCCTCCAGACTCTTCTGTCCATGGGATTTCCCAGGCAAGAATATCAGAGTGGGTTGCCATTTCCTTCTCCAGGAGATCTTCCTGACCTCGGGACTGAACCCGCGTCTCCTGCATTGGCAGGCATCCATGGCTTTAGCTTCCAAACCGTCCCTCCCTCCAGTGTCCCAGGTACATCCTAGCAGCACCTATGGTTTCAATACCTGCCTGGAAGCCTGGCCTCTGGGATCTGTAGAGCCATATTTCCTCATGTCCTTCCAATCCTCAGATAATAGTGACTTCTTGCCGATGCTAATTTCTGGCTCACCTCACTGTCCTTTGCTTGGCTTCTTGGCTCTTGCATTACTGGTATCACCAGTTCCCCATACTAAACCTGCTTCTGTCTGGAAGGCCTGGTGTGATTTCCAGACTTTTGACGGGATCTTGGTTAAAATGGTCTATCTTATGGGTTGGGGACCGGTAAGACCTCCACTGGCCAATGAGGTGGGAAGCTGATTCCCTTAATTGAGGACTCTGCTGAACAGAGGCCAGGCTGCAAGGAGCAAGGATCTGGGTCAACGTCATTATCACAGAACAGTCACAGAGGCTCCCTCCTAGTTCTCACAATTCGTCTCTACCTGGCCTAGAACATTCCAAGATTGTTACCATTACTATTACTGTCCTATTTTACAAATATGGAAATTGAAGCCTAAAGAAGCGAAGTTAAATGCCAAAGGTCAGTGTGGGGTTTGAACACAGGTAGGCTGAGTCCAGAGTTCTATTCCTGACCACCATACTACTCTGATCCCCTGACTGATTGTCTCCATGGTCTCCCAAACAAGTGTTACCTAAGGTCCCCTGTTTCTGATCTGCTCAGGCCTGCTTTGGTTTATTTTGACTTTAAGTGGAAATTGGACTAAACAAAAAGAAAGTATACGCCTGATTTTTGCCTCTTAAATCTTATTTGACTTCTAACAAAGATAAAGGTCCTTAATCATTTATGCTATAAAATAGTCAAAGCAGCCACCAGGTCCTGAATGCTTAGCTATAACTATGGGGCGCCTCACAGAAAGAGAACAGTATGGAGATTCCTCAAAAAACTCAGAGTCTCTGAGTTTGACCCAACAACCTCACTGCTGTGCAAATACCCTGAAAAAATGATAATTCAAAATGACACATGTACCCCAATGTTCACTGCAGCACTATTTACAATAGACAGGACAGGGAAGAAACCTAGATGTCTGCTGACAGATAAATGGATAAAGAAGTTGTGGTACACATGTGCAATGAAATATTACCCAGCCATAAAACCGAATGAATGTGAGTTAGTTGAACTGAGGTGTATGAACCTAGAGCCTGTTATACAGAGTAAAGTAAGTCATAAAGGGAAAAGCAAATATTGCATATTAATGCATATATATGGAAGCTAGAAAAATGGTACTGTAAACATATCTGCAAGGAGATCCAACCAGTCCATTCTAAAGGAGATCAGTCCTGGGTGTTCTTTGGAAGGAATGATGGTAAAGCTGAAACTCCAGTACTTTGGCCACCTCATGCGAAGAGTTGACTCATTGGAAAAAACTCTGATGCTGGGAGGGATTGGGGACAGAAGGAGAAAGGGATGACCGAGGATGAGATGGCTGGATGGCATCACAGACTCGATGGACATGAGTCTGAGTGAACTCCGGGAGATGGTGATGGACATGGAGGCCTGGCGTGCTGCAATTCATGGGGTCGCAAAGAGTCAGACACAACTGAGCGACTGAACTGAACTGAACTAAAACCTATATGCAGGGCAGGAATAGAGATGCAGAGGTAGAGAATGTAACTGTGGACACAGCGGGGGAAGAAGAGGGTTGGGTGGGTTGGGAGAGTAGCACTGATGTACATACACTACCGTGTGTAAAATAGCTAGCTAGTGGAAAACTATTATATAAAACAGGGAGCCCAGTCCTGCGATTGGTGACGACCTAGAGGGGTGGGATGGGGGTGGGGTGGGAGAGAGGCTCAAGAAATAGGGGACATATATATATACTTACAGCTATTTCGTGTAGTTGTATAGCAGAAATCAACACACTATTGTAAAGCAATTATCCTTCAATTAAAAAAAAGATGCTCCCTCCAATCCAGCAGTAATGAGCCATCCTCCACACCCTCTTACCATCTGTATGAATGCTCCAAGGACAGTTGACAGATGCTAGGTGAGGTTAGGAGAGGACTTCGCTAATAGAACAAGCAAAGTTTGTTACTCTGTATGGGGGTGGAGCCCTGGCACTAGCCTCATTAGCAAGTATCTCTAAACAACTGGTGACAACCACTGATGCAAACAGTGGCTGCATCTTCCAAACACATTTTAGGCCATAAACTAAAAGTCTGTGTCCCTGTCCATCCCCTAGGAACTAGACCTTATTAAGAAAAGAGCGAGTTGTACCCAAAAGTTCCTCAAAATGACAAATTAACTAAGCTTTTTATAAAATGTAGCCTTGGAAATGAGAAGGAACTGGGTTATTCCCAGTGAGTCTGCTCCACTGATGTTGGCTTGCAAAGAGTCCTGTATGGAGTGACCAGGAAGGCACAAGGTACCTATTAGAGAAGAAAAGAATTTGCAGAGATCAAACTGGGGCTGACCTGGTTTCTTATGGGGGAACTGTCCTGCTGCTGAGAATAGAAACACAAGAGTGAATACGTTTCAGGTTTTTACCACCATCACCACCATCATCATCATCAATGACATTAGCATCCTCATCCTTAGTGTTTATAAAGTCTGCAGGATTAGGCAGCTTGTGATGATAACCAAATCAACTTGGGGTAATCAGTTATGAAATTTGGGTCCTCATCTGGTCTCAATTCAATCAATCAAATAACCATTGACTATTTTCTGAGTATCTGTGATGTGCTGAACCATTAGTTTTCGATCCTGTCTGCACGGTAGAATCACCTGGAAAGCTTTACAATAAAACCTGAGATCAATTAAATTAAATCTCTGGTCCTGGGACCTGGTGTTTATATATTTATTTTACAAAGCTCTGTTGGAGACTCTAAAGTAAAGCCAACACTGAGAAGAATTATAATAAGAAATGTGTTTGGAATCATGGCCAGATTGAAAGAAAAAAAGCAATGCTGGACTCTAAATATTTGCTACCTACTGCCTAGTTAGGGAAATAAGATGTAGTTAAAAAATGATGTACGTATTAGCAAATGAACGAAGACAAGACTCAAAAGATGTTTCAAAGTAGAGAGAGAGAACTTTCCATATGAGAGGAAAGAAAAAATAAAGTTTAGAAGGTGTGGAGATGAGAGTAAGTTCAAGTGTTCAGGAGGACTTTGCAGGAGAATTGGAGCTTGAGAAGGGATCTAGGAGAATTAGATAACAGATGTATCATTCCAAGTTGAAGTGGTCTCAATAGTTCTAGAAAAGCAGATTAAACTTGTTATTTCCTGAAAGTAGACTGTAGCTCAAGAATATATTAATGGTGGGTCAGAAAGAAGATTAAAAAGGTAGGTCATGGGCTGGATTGAAATGTCCTTGTGTTGTTCAGTCACCAAGTGTCTGACTCTTTGTGACCCCATGGACTACAGCACGCCAGGCCTTCCTGGCTCCCATCATCATCTGGAGTCTGCCCAGGTTCATGCCCATTGAATCAGTGATGCCATCCAACCATCTCATTCTCTGTTGCTCTCTTCTCCTTCTGCCTTCAATCTTTCCCAGCATCAAAGTCTTTGCCAGTGAGTTGGCTCTTACCATCAGGTGGCCAAAATATTGGCGCTTCAGCTTCAGCATCAGTCCTTCAGGAATATTCAAGATTGATTCCTTTTAGGATTGACTGGCTTTGTCTCCTTGCAGTCCAAGGGACTCTCAAGAGCCTTCTCCAGCACCACAGTTCAAAAGCATCATTTCTTTAGCACTCTGCTTTCTTTTATGGTCCAACTCTCATGTCTGTACGTGACTACTGGAAAGAGTACAGCCTTGATTATGCTACATGACAGATTTCTAGACCTTATTCATTGTGTTTAACTGAAACTTTCTACCAATTGAACATAGTTAACAATACTGTATTATGCACTTAAAAGTTTTAAATTTGTTAAGAGGGTAGTTGTTTGATGCTGTTGCTATATTCAGTCATGTTTGACTCTTTGGGACCCCACAGACAATAGCCCACCAGGCTGCTCTGTCCATGGGATTTCCCAGGCAAGAATACTGGAGTGGGTGGCCATTTCCTTCTCCAGGGGATCTTCAAGACCCAGGGATCAAGCCTACATCTCCTGCCTTGCAGTCAGATTATTTACCACTGAGCCACGGGGTAAGAGGGTAGACCTCACATTAAATATTTTTATCTCAGACATACAAAAGGACACAAGAAAACTTTTGGAGGTGACAGGTTTGTCTGCTACCTTGATTGTGGTGATGGTTTCATGTGTGTATGCTTATGTCCAAACTTACCAAGTTGTGTATGTGTATATGTGTATGTAAATGTATATGATTATGTATAAAATTATACACAATGATTGTGTGTATTTTTTTGTATACAATTTATATCAATGAAGCTATTAAAAGAAAACAAAAAGAAAAGAAAGTGCACTTGGCTTCAAGCTAAGGTGCTTGGCTTTTATTCCGAGCAGAGGAGTCTCAAGAGGCAGAGACTTGTTATTTTTGTTCTTTTAGGTTTGGCTTTATGATGTAATGAAATGTACACTGGAGTGGAATGGAAAGAGGGAGTATTTAGAAGACTGTGTTTCCTCAGGAATAAAAACTTGGACCAAGAAAAAGGCTGTGTAGAGAGAGGAAGACAGAGAGATGCCTAGAAGAGTCTGCAGGCCCTAATGACCAAAGGGATATGAGTTACTGACTTGAATGGTGGGGGCTCTTAGCCAAACAAGAAGACACCAAGCCTGACATAGTAGAGTTGAAGGCAGGCAGCAAGGGTTGGGCCTGAAGCTGAATTGTGACTCAGTCACTTACTAATCAAATGAGCTTAGACTCTTTGAGACTTAGCTACCTCATCTGATAGTAGGGCTTATACTACCTGCCTTGCATGTTAGTTGGGAAGACGACAAATGATTATATACTGCCTACTAGAGGGCCTTGCACAGAGCTCATTTGGTGCTGTTGTTTTTAGTAGTAGTATGAAACATAGGAGAAAATGTTTGGAGAGGTGAGACTACATAATGAGTTGAGTTTTAGGTGTCATATTTGCAAGATTTCTCAGGAGGAACATTCAGTAGGCAGTGGTAAAGTGGTAAAGTTAGGGTCTGAAATAAAGATAGGGAGGTTATCTACATAAAGGTGATGGCAGAACCTCATGGATGTAGATAACATTGCCCAGAGAAAGTACATAGAATAAAGAGAAAGGATGTTCAAGCATGGGTTGGTTTTGTATCAGTCAAGACTCTGGTTCCAAAAGACAGAACCCCAATTCAATTGGATTAAGAAAAAAATGGAGAAGGGAGGAATGTTTACTGACTCTGTAACCAAAGGTACAAGGAAAGGCACGAAAGGCCTCATTCATGGCTGCGTGGTTGATGCTGGGGTGCTCAGAGATCACATGAGGATTCTCCCTTCTGCCTTCCTTCCAGATGGCTTCATTCTCACGCATGCTCTCTCTGTGTTGTGACAAAGATGACCCTGAGGACTTACTCTACTTATTTAGAAATCCCAATAGAAAAGGAGTATATCTTTTTCATCACTCACAGAAAAAGGACCAAGATTACTTCTCATCTATTCACTGGCTTTGGAGCCATTCCTGAGATAATCACTATGACTTTGAGCTTGGGTCACACAACCATCCCTAGCCCTGAGGAGTGGATTCAGACCTATCCAAACATGAAATGAAAGAAGAGCAGCATGTATTTCCAAAGAAAAATTGGAAGTGCTGTTAATCCACTAAAACTGAAGTCCACAGGTCAAATCCCTCCCTCCTGCAACTCATTTTGTAAATAAAGTTTTATTAGAACACAGCCATGTGTGTTTATGCATTGCCTATGGCTGCTTTTGAGCTATAAAAACAGAACTGGAAAGTTGGTCAACCCTTGCATGAGAATCTAAGGCCCAGGGACTTTTGTCTGTTATATTCATTGTTGCATCCTCAGGGTTGGAAGAGTACCTGACAGATGGTGTAGGCATTTAATGAACATGACAGAATAAATGGATGAAAGGGAAGAGGCTTTGTACAAAGAGAGGATGCCCACCACCAAACCACAGATAGCATCAACAAAATGATGCGTGTCAGCAAGACAGCATCACCAAGGGTGACTTGAGCATGAGGAAGAACAGCTGATGCCTCAGGAGCTCCATGAGGAGAGCAGCTCAGAGAGGCAGGTGAGCTGCAGGAAGGGCCGGGAGGAGATTCTTGGGTCTGCATGGGGAGAGGGTGCGCAACGTGGTACTGTTCTGTTGTTTAGTGGCTAGATCGCGCCTGACTCTTTGGGACCCTATGGACTGTAACCTGTCAGGTTCCTCTGTCCATGGAATTTCCCAGGCAAGAATACTGGAATACTTTTCCTTCTGCAGGGGATCTTGCCAACCCAGGAACTGAACCCACATCTCCTGCCTTGCAGGCTGATTCTTTACCGCTGAGTCACCAGGGAAGACCCCTCCACATGGTGTCCTTCCCCAAAGCTGCTTTAGCGAGGCAGCCAGCTGAAGGTGGATGGACAGGTGGAAACAGTTCGTGTGTGTCATATTTTGAGATTTGGGAGGAGCTTAGAAATATTCAATAACCCCAAGCCACCCACAGAAAGCTGAGAGCAAGCCTTGCAAGAAGGAGGCTCATGTTCTTTAACTGCTTGGATCCCTTGGGAAGGTTTCCTTCTCTCCCGGTCTTGGCTTAGAAATTAATCCCTGAATGCCCAGCCTTCCTGCTCTGACATCCATCCTCCAAACAACCAAGAAGCAAGCCATGCCAAGTCCAAGACCACACATGGCTGGAAGGATCTGCCACCCATTTACTGTCTAAGTCATATTTCTCGCCAAGATCCAGAGCTCCAGGCTTTTCCTCATGGGTTAAACATCTTCTGAGACTTTGAAATAAGCCCTAGGGGAATTGCCCTGTGTACACTGTTTTAATTTCAAGCAGAAAGTATAAGGGCTGTTTATTCTTATCTTTTATCTTTTTTTTTTTTTTTGGAGCTTAATTCAAAGACTCCTTCTGCTAACTTCATTGGAGTAAACTAATTGATGTCAAAATCACCCAACTCAGTTTCAGTTGCATTTGAATCCATTTAAACTTCAGGGTCCATTAAAGGCAGGATCAAGAGTTCCATTCCCCCAAGCATCAATTCCCTCCCAGAAGAATTTTCCTCATGCTGGGCTCTCTATGCAGAGTCTGAAGTGAGCTTAATTTCATGAAGGAAGCATTCAGTAAAGCTGAGGCATGCACAGGTCCATTTCTCCTCCCTTCCCAGCCCCTCCAAAATGGGCCTGGGAGCAGCCTAGTATTTCCATAGCCTCTGATTCCAGGAAGGCGGATTGTGAAGGGATTGACTACTTAAATAAATTCCCTTAAGAAAAAGTAGTCTTTGCATCAATTCATCACCTGGGTTAGGGATCCAAAGACTCCCCTGGGATGCTGTTTGACTAAGCATCTGCGTTTAGGTTTTCTTTTAGAAAAGTTGTTTAAACTGTCATCCAAGGTAGAAGTCTGAGGTTTTATGGAGTCATTTCCTGGGAAGAGAGAAGGCATTCTGTTGCTTAGTGAGGGGCTCTCTCTCTCAAGGGTGCTGTTGAGCCTTTCTCACCTTGGCTGCTGGCAGCTGCCTATGGGGGTGTAAGGATAAAGGCAGACACTGTGAGCCCCTGGGTGAGGCCTGCCCCGCCCAGCCCTCACCTTCAACAGCAGATTCTGCTGGACAAAGATCAAGTCAGAGCCAGGCCCCAGTTTCCCAGGCCACGCTGGACCAGTGAACACTGGGTTTTGCTAAGACACCCTCCCTCCTCGCTGATCTCCAGCTCTGCACCCCCTCTAAAGAGTCAGTGTGAGTGAACACTTATTTGTGTGCATTTGCATGCATTGAAAAACCAAAAGGTTAACCTCTGCCCGCGAGAAATAAAAAGTAGATGGATGAAGGTGAGCAGGGAGGGTGTGCTTGGAACTGTCTGGATGCCTGGGACCCTGTGCAGGAGTGCACGGCCCAGCTGGCCGCCACTAGGGGCTGCTGTGGGCAGGGAGTAGACAGAACGCAGTGCTGTTTACTCAGAGGGAGAAAGAAGACAAAGCAAGGGTTATTTCAGCTTGGGAGTATCCTTGTGATTTCCGAGGATCTGGGTGCTTGCCCTCTGCCCCCATTTAGCAAGTACGTGGGTCCTTTCTTACACTGTGGCCCTGCCAGGGCAGTCCCATATGAAGGTCTCCTCTGGCTGATCAGGGACTTGTGTTGACAGGTGCAGGCTGCTGTGGCTGACATGGGCTGGGCTGGGCTGGGCTGGGCTTCATCTGCATCACTTGGCTTAGGGAGGAAGAGCTTCTCCAAGGGGGCTGAGCAGAGCTGGACCGTCAGTGACAAACCTCAAGTAATAAACATGGAAGAGGCAAACTAGACTAGGGAGTAGATTAGGGAGGCAAGGTATCTTTTCCCCAGATTCTGTAGTTCCCTATCAGGCTGAGGCCAAGATAAGGAACTATTGGTGCTTCAGTGTTATCCAGGGTAGCCTTTATTGAGCACCTACCTCATGCAAGATACCTTACTCTAGTTTAACAATATTTACATAAACTCTATTCAGAAGAGCTATGTTAGAAATTTGGAGGGAGGGATGGGGGAGAGTTAAGAGGCTTTAGAGAACAGAGCTCACAGAAGCAAGGAAAGTAAGAAAAGCCTGTAAACTGCACCTATTTATTTACCAGGAAATAAAATTCTTACTGGACGGGAGAAACAGTGAATTAGAGTAACATGCACTGCTTTCTTTATTTCCTGTGGTTTTGAAAATGATTCCCCACTGAAGAGAGATTTCCTCCATGTGCTAAAAAAGCATGGTGGCATTGTCATTGCTGTTGTTATTATTATCATCCTTCTTACCTGGAACATTCTTTGCCAGTGTGAGCAATTGTCCATAGAGGATACCTATCGTTGCTTATTAATTTAGCCCTTTTCAGTTTGAAAAAAAAAAAAGACAAACCCATTCCTCCCCTATTGACAATAGATCTGAAACCAGCAGCATTGATAGCTAGGTGTTTGTGCAACAACATTTTGGTCTGGGCTCTGGCACTCTATGGATTGGCATTCCAGGCTCCAGCAAGGGATCTGTAATTTTGGTGAGGGTAGAATCGGGGCAGGACTTCTGCATTTGCTACCTGCAGCCACCCCTGGAGCAGACAGCCTGAGGAGGAAATAATTTGGAGCCAGCCTCACTCGAGTCTCATTGTGCAGTCAGGCAGCCTTGATCTGGGCACATTCTAGTGTCTGTCGTGGCCCCCCAGAGACAGTGGGAGGTTTCTGGATATAGTCAAAGTTGGAACCTATGTGGCAGGACAGGAAAGCAGTATGAGAACTGGTAACTCACTCCTGACACTAATGCATAGTCAGGAAGCTTCTTGTTCTGTCTGTAGCCTTCACTGCCCTCTAAACGTTGTGCAATGTGCATTAGAGGAAAATGTGTGAATAAGCCTGGGCCATTGTCCGGCATGCAACTTGTGCACAGCGATGTGATTCCTGCTGCCCTTCTTCCTTTCCTCTCAGCTTGCTACCCCCACTCCAAAGGGAAGCTGTCAATTCAGTGATCTCTGCTGAGGAAGGAATGGCCAGCGGTTTAGGAATGGCCGGTGTCCTCAGCTCAAGGGCCTGGAGGACAATTTCCTGGGCTCTCCAGGGCCAAGTGGAGGAACAGCATCAGGGTGAAAATCTGGATGAAAAGCTAGAAATCCAGAGAAACAGACTAGTGGAGGCTGTGGGAGTATGAGACCCCATTTTGCTGAGAGTAACAGCAAATGGCCTTAACTCTCTCACGGGTTCTGCATGAGTTATGTATTTTCTGCTTGTAAAGCGTTTGACAGGTTTTAAATGCACCAAACCCAGCAGATTCGTTGTGAAGTGTGGTACACATATGCTGAGTATTTTAGAATCATAGCCACCAGGAATGCTTTTCTCCTGGTGTGAAAACACAAAGACAAATAAATACCTCCTCCATCCTTTGATCACAGTTCCCAGCATAGAGATCTCTGGATTTACATAAATATAAAGATGCATTTGTATGTCTGGAAATCACACCATACGAGATTTCTCAACCTTGTCTTTTTTTGTAGACGGTTCCGCATTCAGGGACTATTAGAGAAGAAAGTGATCTAAAGTGATGATTAACACTAACGTCGCTGAGGAATTTCACCTATATCCTTCCTGCCCAAAGGATGGTCCACAATTAGCAGCATCACCTGGAAGCACAGCTCCACCCCAGACCTAATGAGTCAGGATCTGCATTTTAGAAAGAGCTCCAGGTGATTCTGGAGCATGCTGAAATTTGAGAAGCACTGTTCTTCAGCTCTGACAGATGCCACCCACTTCCCCCAAAGACAGACAGCTCTATGAAACTTTTTACTTATTAGCTATCATCGGGCTTTCTGAAGCAGCATGTCATCCCCTTCTTTTCCAAGGAAAGCAGCTAAATCACTCACCCAACAAATATTTATGGTGAGCCCACTCTGTGCTAAGTGTTTGCATGGTAGGAAAGATGTGTACGTGGAGATAACGGGTCTTCATCCCATGGCTTTCTCTTTTCCAGACTCCCAATGTATTCAAACAATATGGCTCTCAGACCCCTTTCCCATTCTTCTTCAGTTCGTCCAAGTTGTCAAAGTAATTCTTTCCAAAGAATTATCCCTTTTAATAATTGGCACTTAACCAAGACCCTCATAGCTCAGTTGGTAAAGAATCTGCCTGCAATTCAGGAGACCTGGGTTCGATTCCTGGGTTGGAAAGATCACCTGGAGAAGGAAATGGCAATCCACTCCAGTATTCTTGCCTGGAAAACCCCATGGACAGGGGAGCCTTGCAGGCTACAGTCCACAGCATTGCAAGAGTTGGACACGACTTAGCAACTAAACCACCAACCAAGACCGTATTTTTTTTTTCCTTTCAAATCATATGATCTAGTAATCTCAATTTGGTGTATTCATGGACTAACCACTTGCTAAGATGAAATGAAGATGACACATGGTAGTATCTATCTTACTAATTCAATAGAATATTCTCTATTTGGACTCATGTGTGCAGGCTAAGTCGCTTCTGGTGTGTCTGCCTCTTTGTGACCCTGTGGACTATAGCCCGCCAGGCTTCTCTGTCTGTGGGATTCTCCAGGCAAAAAGACTGCAGTAGGTTGCCATTCCCTCCTCTAGAAGATCTTCCCAACCCAGGGATCCAATCCAAGTCTCCTGTCTCCTGCACTGGCAGGCAGGTTCTTTACCTCTAGTGCCAACTGGGAGGCCCATGTTTAGGCTTAGAGAAGTATATTGCCACAATTGGAAGCAGATACAAAATGTAAATATTTCCAAAAAAAGTTTATTTGCCCAAAAGAACTGAAATCAGGATCTTGAAGAGGTTCTGTCACTGTGCAGTTCATTATAGCACTATTCACAATAGCCCGGATGTGGAAGCAGCTTAAATATCCATTAGTGGGTGAATGGATAAGGAAAATGTAGTATATACACAGAACATACAGAACATATACACATAACAGAATATTACTCAATCTTAGAAAGAAGGGAAGTTCTACAACATGCAAAGACAAGGATGAAACTTGAGTGTGTTACATGAATGAAATAAACTAGTCTCGGCCACATACTGCATGATACAACTTACATGAAGTATTTAAATAGTCAAATTCGTAGGATCACAGAGTGAAATGGCAGTTTTCATGGGCTGGTGAAACAGAGAACTGGGAAGTTACAAATCGAAAGGCATAAAATTTCAGTTAAGCAAGGGGAATAAGTTATAGAAATCTGTGTTAACATTGTACCTATCATTAACAAAACTTTAAAATTTAAGATGGTAGATCTCAGGTTCAATGTTCTTACCACAATACAATTATATTTTAAAAATCATGTATTTCACTGTAGCCTGAAGAAATAGTAATTTAGAGGGACTTATACTTTTGTGATCTGGATAGAAGTGTCAGGGAGTCCTGTTGGGGAGGGGGTAAATTCTTTCACTTCTTTGGGCATCTTCATCTAAAATCAGGCCATTGACATAGATGCGTTTAGATAAGAGCAGTACTAATAAGAAAGGCACTGAATTGTATTTAGGCATCAATTGCTTTAACACATAGCTTTAAAAAAAAGTCTTTAAAAATAAAGTGTTTTAGAGCTAAAGAAATTCAGGGGAATGTGGAGTGATTCAATGCATATGGGGTTTCTCTTTGGCCTTGATAAAAATACTCTAAAATTGATTGTGGCAATGGTTGCACAACTCTGTAAATACATTAAAACCACTGAATTGTACATGTTTAAATGGGTGAACTGTGTGGTATTTGAATTATATCTCAGTAAAGCTGTTAATTAAAAGCAATTTTTTAAAAAAATAAAATGAGGCCATTGGGACACATCACCAGTTCCCTGCATGTTCTGTCTTATTATTCTGGGCTCTGATTGGAAGGAAAAAGACTCCCCGCCACCACACGGCGCCACTGGGGCACCCTACTTCTTTTCACCCCACACTCCAGGCATGTTCCTAGGTCCTGGAGATGCAGAGCACAGCACCTCGGCCTTCATGGAGCTTCTTTTCTAAGAAGGAAGGACAGAGCGGAGGAGCCAGCAGAGCGCCGCGGGTCTAGCGGCTCTCCAGCCCACACTCTGCAACTCAGATGGGGGAGGCCAGCGAGAAGCATTTGCTGCCGCAGCTGTAGGCCCATCAGTTATTCCTTATCTCTGTTTTGTCAGCAGCCTTCTTAAGAATGAGAGAATGAATAAAGCAAAAGAAAAGCTTTTAGTCTGGGGCTAAACCCACTCTTTTGTTCAACATTGACTCCCACAGGAGCAACTACATCACTTTTCCTGGGCAGCAAGAGGAGGAAACGGGAGAAGCAGAGTTCCCATGGCACCAAGTAAGCAGCATTTTCCACCCCAACGGCAGCAAGAAAGAGCCTGAAGGAAGTGGGCTCCGGGGTATGATTTACCGAGGCTCTACGCCCATCCACTCCCCAAGTAAGTGCTCTGGAAACACAGGTCTGCTATAAAATGCAAAATGTATGTTCAGGGGCTGCCAAGGGGGTGGATGCCGCCCCAGTGCAGATCCAGAGAGGAGCACTCCAGATGACTCACTGACATTTCCTGGGCAAGCTCTCTCAAGCATCTCTACTGCAAACAGCAGTCAGAATCCAGAAAAGCCTTTGCATAGGATGCCTGCCATTCTACTGGTGCAGGGAACCAGTTGTAGGAGGAAATAACACTTTGAAAAGGCTTTGTGATGGAGAGGCACTTCTGAGATGTTCCTTACAAAGCCTGTATACAGGCAACCCCAGCTTAATGCAGCCTTTTGTCCCAGAGTCTCCCTTGAGACAGGAACTCCTCTGGTTGGCCAGGAATCCACCATCATGGAGGGTCCAGGAGCGTCTCACTATGACCCAGTGATGTTGCTGACCATTCATCAAACTCCAGACCTGCTTATGTGTAGCTGCATGGCCCAGTGAGGACCATGGTCCTCTCTGCTCCCTTCCCAGTTTCTTGGTTGTTCCGTGAGGGCCCCAGTGACCAAGGAGGGGGCTATAGTTTTGGAAAGATTTTTCATCCTGCCAGTACTTCGTATTGGTTAGGGTTCTGGGTTGCTTGCAACAGCAAGCAACTTTGGCTTCTTTGTACAAATGGAGATTTATGAAAAGATATAACAGGCAGGAGCTGCTCCATCTGCCACGGCCACAGTGAATGACCTCTGACCATTAACTCTTTTCTTTTCAGCATTTTTCAAGATTGACAGTCTGGGGAGAGAACATGTGCTCTCATTATCCTGGGGTGGGATTGACTCAGTTTTTGTAGCGAAAGGTGATCACCTGGAATTATTTTCACCAAGACCATCACCAGTGGAGAGGGGCAGATGATTCCACAATAGGAAAGTGGTGGGCCATCAGGGAAGGGGCTATGGTGGGTAGTCAAAGCTGATGGATGTCCACTAGGTGGCTGGCCCAGCCTCCATCTTGCAAAAGGCAATGAAAAAAATTACAATGCCAAGCCTTTTCTTTTTATTGTCTTTTGAATATACCGGAGGCGGCACATGGGGACCTCGACCTGCATTAGCACGCGGGGCCCTAGTCCCAGCCCCGCATCTCCAGGCTTGGCATCCTTGCGATAAAATGGGGCGAGTTCTGTCAACTTTGCAGGGTGGCTATGAATGAGGAAATGAGTGTGAACATTCTGGAAGAGCAGAGCTCATCCTGCAATCGAGAGGCATTCAGCTCGCTGTGAATGGGCCAGCTGTGCCTGATCACCAGCTCTTCATTGCCTCCTGTTCTCACTGCCCTTTCATTTGCCTGTGCTCTGACTGAGTTAGTTTCACTCTGCTTTTGCCTCAGAGGGTGTAGCTCTCAGGTGGCAGCACTCCTTGGTTCCCTGGCAGGCTCCCATCCAGTCTGCTGGGGTTCTGTGGTGCTTCTGCCCTCCCACTGGGCTCCATGTCAGCTGCTGGGGGAGCTGGAACAAGTGTGGGAGTCACCCTCTGATGGGGGCCCCTCCTTGGCCCCGCAGAGGACCAGGGTGGCTTCCCCTCATCTGGGCTGAAGCAGAATCTAGTTATTCCACCCGCTGCCGCCCTCGCACATTTTCCTCGGCCTCCTCCTTCTCCCCAGTTCATTCTCCTGCTAGGCCTGACGATGCTGGGGCCACTGACACCCAGCAGACTGGGTGCCAAGTCGCCTGCCTCTCTGTCCGAGGCTCTGAATGTAACAGTTTTCTAATCTTTTCTACTCTAACAAGGTGTCATTTGGCTATAACAGTAGCAGACCCAGATTTTCATTGGAAAGAACCATGGGAAAACCATATTGAGTCCTCTTGAAGAGAACACCCAACGGCATAGTAAAGAAGCATTAGAAAAGGGCAGATTCTGAGCAATAGAGCCGCCTCAATATAAATCAAGACAAAACAAATTGGGAATCATAATTATAGACTAGACTATGAATGTCATAAACCTTAAAAATTTTTGTTAACAACTGAACTGAACTGAACTGAACAGAACAAAAGAAGAGAGGGCAATGCTGATTTTCATATCTTCCACAGAATGGAGTAAATAAATATTATTTAAAATTGATATATAAAGTTAAAAATGACAAACATTTTCATGTTTTAATTATTATTATTATCTTAATCTAAGAAGATTTTTTAAAGGAATTAATACCATATATATGTAAAAGAGAAAGAGGTATTTGAAATAATATTTTTATAATTTAAAAAATATTCACACTATTTTACTGGTATCTATTTCTAGGAGTTAGATTAAGGATAAGTCTTTAACTTCATTCTGTATAGATTTGGCATTGCCTAAATTCTTTATAACGAACACAAACTGTTAAAAACAAAACAGCCCTGTATAATAATTACTTTCAAAAAAAAAAGCATCTTGAGGAAAAGAACCCTGGGTTAATTGGAAAATCTGCTGTAAAGATAAATAATTTAAAGTGGATTCTTAGGATAACATATGTGATTTTTCATGTTTACCCGGACTATTTGAATATGTCTATAAATCCTGGTGATTTATAGCTTGAGAGACATGCTTTTTAAGCATAAAGACTTCTGCCAATTAAAAAAGCAGACAAACAAAAGAATCTGCTTTGCAACGTAAGGAATGTAAGTTCAGCCTCTGGTTGGGGAGCTAAGATCCCACATGCCCGGGCAGCTGAGCTGGTGATGCAGCTACTGAGCCCGTATGTTCTGGAGCCCGTGTGCCACAACTAAGACCCTAGGCAGCTTGATAAATAAATGAATATTTAAAAGAGATTCTAAAAAGACTTCCAATTTAGCAATTTCTCTGCATGTTAACAGCAAAGGTGCTATTGAGGCATGACACTGTGCTTTCTTTATCCATGTGGGGGTGCAGAGCTGGTGATAAGTTTGGGGCAGAGAGTGAGGAATGAGCTCTTGTGTTAAAGGCAGATGAATTTATTTTGATCAGTCCTACCAGAGTGAAGCAAAAAGTGAATATACAACAGAGTTATGATGTGAAAGAAGAGCTGAAAGACTCCTGCCAATGACAGCAAGCTTAGCCGTTAGGACCTACAGCCCTGCTTTACGTTTCTACCACCTCCAGTTGGGGCTTGGTTATCATGACAGCCCCATGCTTTCAGACTCTCTCTTCCTTGCGTTACTTTTTGGAGGCTGGCATCTTTTCTGCTCTCAGTTCAGGGAGAGTGAGCTGAGAGCGAGTGGGTTGGTGGGAGAGGGCTAGCCTGGAAAACAGGGCGCTGCAGGCTGCTCTTCCAGCCCCCAGCACCTATTGAGGAGAGGCCCTAGGCAAAGTGGGTCACATAGTGCCCTCTGTGAAAGTGGGTGGGTTTATCTTTCAGCTGACCTGGGCAAATTACATTTCTCCAGATTTATGCCCGTCTTCTGACCCAAGCCCAAACATTGCTGCCACTCAAAGCACTGATGTTTAACTGCTGCTGCTGCCGCCAAGTCGCTTCAGTCGTGTCCGACTCTGTGCGACCCCATAGACAGCTGCCCACCAGGCTGCCCTGTCCCTGGGATTCTCCAGGCAAGAACACTGGAGTGGGTTGCCATTTCCTTCTCCAGTGCATAAAAGTGAAAGGTGAAAGTGAAAGTGAAGTCATGTCCGACTCTTAGCAACCCCATGGACTGCAGCCCACCAGGCTCCCCTATCCATGGGATTTTCCAGGCAAGAGTACTGGAGTGGGGTGCCATTGCCTTCTCCGATGTTTAACTAGGGCCTTCTGAATGTATGCCCCCAAACAAGAAATAAACGACTAAAGTCTATTTCAACCGATGGGAAATCTTTGAAATTGCTTGCCATAAAGAAACAAGGGAGTATATGCATTTTTATTTAAACATGGAAAAATAGGTGGCATTATTTTGTGTGCATTTTGATATAAATATGACATATATAAAATACAATGAAATATAATATATATAATACACAGTATGATATAATAGTTATATAAATGCATCTAAAACATTCTGCAAATCTCATAACAATGGTGGCCTTTAGGGAGAAGGGAGGGGACCAAGGTTGGCCATAGGGAGGAAAGAGACCTGAACAAAGGGACATGTGTAACATTCTCTCCTATTCTCCCTTTCCTCTTTTTTTTTTCTTTTTTAAGAAATAGGAACATACTTTACTTCCACAACTGAAAATTACTTTTAAGAATTTAGGAATAGTACTCTTCAAAATCACTGCAGAGTGTGACTATGTGATTAAAAGATGCTTGCTCCATGGAAGAAAAGCTATGACAAACCTATATAATGTACTCAAAAGCAGACATCACTTTGTCCATAAAGGTCCGTATAGTCAAAGCTATGTTTTTTCCAGTAGTCATGTACAGATGTGAAAGTTGGGCCATGAAAAAGGCTGGGCACTGAGGGAAGAGCTGATGCTTTTGAACTGTGGTGTTGGAGAAGATTTTTGAGAGTCCCTTGGACTGCAAGGAGAGCAAACCAGTCAATCCTAAAGGAAATCAGCCCTGAATATTCATTGGAAGGACTGATGCTGAAGCTGATGCTCCAGTACTCTGGTCACCTGATGCGAGGAGCCAATTCATTGGAAAAGATCCTGATGCTGGAAAAGACTGAAGGTAGCAGGAGGATAGAGTAACAGAGGATGAGATGGTTGGATGGCATCACCAACTTGATGGACATGAGTTTGAGCAAGCTCCAGGAGATGGTGAAGGGCAGGGAAGCCTGGCATGCTGCAGTTCATGGGGTCACAAAGAGTTGAACACGACTGAGTAACTGAACAACAAAAACCAACTTTCCAGGAAGTTCAGTTATTAACTTAATTATTGCCTAGTCATAGTGCTTCTTTGTTTTAAAAACTGATATCTGTTGGTTAATTTTTTCTTTTTTTGACAGGTGGGACTATGTTCCTTCTTACTAGTTGTTTGATGTATGGCAGAAACCAACACAATATTGTAAAGCAATTATCCTCCAATTAAAAAATAAACAAATTGAAAAAAACTGATATCTGCCTGGTACCTATGTTTTTTGATACAGCTGATTCTATAACATCATTGGGATGAATTAAAATGTAAAAAGATGTCTGTGTTTATACATGAATAAATACTATTTGCAACTGGGAAGAGCCATAAACTTGTTCATGAATGGAACACAGTATTCACTCAACAAAATGCTTGTTAAAATGGCTACTTGGCTGGCTGGCTGGCTGGCTGGATGAGTGGATGGATGACTGGCTGGATGAATAAATGACTCATGTGGTGTGAAAGATAATCATTTGCTAGATTAAAGATGACCTTGAGCACAGTTTATAAATTTGAAACAAAAAATGTGGTTAAAACACATTCTTATTTACTTTGGTTAAGAGCTGAATTTGATAAAGACAGTGTTTCTTAACAAAAAAATCAGCAAAATAAGTGGTTGGACAAGATGATCTAAATCTAATAGTAAAACTGAAGCTGAGACTTCTGGTGTGCAACTAGGGAGCAGTAAACTGTTTCTCCTCTCTCTGTGAAATGAGAGGAAAACATACAAATGAGCACCAAAATCATTTAGAAATGTGGCGGGGTGATTACACAAGTTGCAAGAGAGGACAACAGTGCCCAGAGGTGCTGCAAAGCAGTCAGGAAAACCCAATCCACTGCACAAATATGGGTTTCATTCCAAAAGGGACAATAGAAAGAGACAGACAATCGCTGGCAGCCAAGTTTCTGCTCCACCACAAATATGATAATGGACCAATAATCGCATCAAAGGAAGCAAGAGATGCGTCTTCTCACAGGCACTCAGGGAAGGGTGCTTGACCAGAGTGAGGTCATGTCCTTTCCTAAATGATCACCTTCTTCCTCTCTTTTCACTTCCCACCACAGGGTCACTGCCCTCCCCTCCCCACATTGTTACAGCTCCAAGATGTGGAAAATATGAAGACTGAATGTGTAGCATGAAACTTTCATCTTGGTTCCACTATCAGCCCACTCTGTTCCAGCCCATCAGGGCAAACAAAATCTTTTCTCTAAGTTGAGAGGGCTTTTGGGAGGCATCTTGCCAGAAAACATCTCCTTGTTTATGCAGCAAAGAATCTCCTAGATGACAGTTTGAAAGGCTCAGTATTATATGATGCCCTGGGGTCCATGGTTCTCCAGGAGCTTTTTAAGTATCATCACAAAGGGAACACCAAAGCAGAGAGTGACTTGAAAATTAGTGGGAATGAGAGGGAAGTGGTTTTGCCTATTTACACAACCGTCAAAAGAGAGCAGACTGATGCTCTGGGTGGAAAGAAGAAAGGAGAGAGAAATAAAGTCCCCCTCCTTCCCATCTTGCCCCCTCCTCACTAGCTGGCAATGACTGACTTTGGAAGTGCCATGTACGAATCTCTACTTAAAACACATGCTGTCAAACTTGTTTTTCTGCACCTTGAAAAATTCTATCAAATGCCGTAAGCCATTCTGTCAGGAAAACTCTTGTTTTTAACTGCCAGATTCTTTGCCTTACCTCTTTCTTCTTAGAGCATTAACCTTCTTCATGGGCTGTTGGCCAAAGATGATGGAGGAGACGGATGCTCTCCTTGGGCATCCCGATGATTGAATGGACTATTTGGTGATACATTAAACCACTTGCTTCAAACTCTAATGCCTACAGGAGCCAGCCAGGCCTCATAAATGAGCAAGCAGAACTGCTGGCAGCTTTGACAAAGTGGACTGTCCCCTTCCCACCTGAGGACCTGGTCCTCTGTTCCAGCTGACTGTTGACCTGCAAGACCGGTCCTCTGTTCCAGCTGACTGTTGACCTGCAAGTCTAGTGCTGCCAGATCTACTGATCTGTCCCATGCACTTCAGGAACAACAAGAAAACTCAGAGAAACATAAAGGTTAACACAAACTGTTTTTCCTAAAGCTGTTCGGCTTGCAGTAATTTTTCCACTGGCAAATCTGTGCTTTCTCCATCTTTCAGGAAATTGTTTTGTTTTTCTCCTATTCTGTACTCTGTTTAAAATAACATAAAAACACGTTTTGTTATTTAAAATTTTAAAAAATAACATAAAAATGTTATTTACAGAAGCTATTTTATCTCTCCATCTGCAGTAACCTCTCCAGGGACAAGTACCTAACCAGCCTGAATGATCCTGGTACCGTGGCCTGCTGGCCATGGACACAGTGATTGGTCCAGGTCATGGGCACGGGGCCCAACTTGTTCAATCAGCATCCCTTCCCGTTTCTTCTTCTCTCTCTCTTTCTCTTTTTTAAACAATTGGAGAGTTGGGCCAAGAGCCTTCTTTTCATTGTGAAGCTAGGAGAGTGTCAGTTAAGAAAAAAGACTCCAGCCTTGTGAAAGCACCAGCTTAAAGGAACACCTGGAGATCAAAAGCAGAGAGTCCTGATGGCAGTCACATTCTGTTTCCATGGTCTCAGAAAGCCACTCCCTTCCTGTTCTTTTCAAGGACTGGTTTTTTGAGGAAACAAACCCTCCTTTTTGCCTAGCTAATTTGAGTTGAGCTTCTGTCACTTGTCATTCAAAAAACTCTGATGGGTATATGGACTCTGGCACTAGATTCAGTCTCATCTGACCCTTGCTAGCTGTGTGGCCTTGAGAAAGTTTATTAACCTCATCGCCTCAGTTTCCTCATCTGTAAAATGGGAACGTAGGGTGATTGGAAAGAGTAAAATAGTACCCATAAAGCACCCAGAACATGTGTTGTCATTGACATATGATCAAGTGGCAAAAAAACCCAGAAGGAAGAACCCAATCTGTCTTCAAAAGGACCCAAGCTGTATGTCTCCAAAGATAATTTGAAAGTTGATTCTTCTTCTAAGCAGCTTCTTACTCTTTAAAGAATGGTAGCGACATAAGGAAGACATTTCTCTTTTCCTTTCCCAAAGAGAAGGAAAAAAGAACT
Organism: Madoqua kirkii; assembly: GCA_006408675.1. Lineage (NCBI taxonomy): Eukaryota > Metazoa > Chordata > Mammalia > Artiodactyla > Bovidae > Madoqua > Madoqua kirkii. Next base: position 75,343 of record SJYC01105225.1, read on the forward strand.
TTATGAAATCAAATTCATGTTACATCAAGAAATTAGAAGACAAACTAGGAGCTCTGGAACAAGGTGGAATTTATTGCTTTTCTGGGAGGGATGGAAAGTTGAAGAGGGAGTAGAATCACTGTAAGACATTTAAACACCCACCACAAAGAGAAGTTACTAATGGGTGAGTGTAGGGATAATTTAATGCTTGCTTTTATGAGAGAATCTAGGAAATGACAGGCCTGTAATTTTGACTTCAGTTGTAGAGGGAATGAAAATTCTGTTCAGGATTAGAGCAGCAGAGTGCTGTGAAAGTTATTATTTAATTAGGAGCTGTGAGCACAGATTCAAACAAGGGAAGAACTCTCATTTTGCAGGCAGTATGTTCGTTGGATCCTAAAGAAATGAAGAGACAGCAGAGAAGCGAGCTACCAAATTCTCCAAGACAGCCTATCTGAAATGCAGCCCAGAGTGAGAACGCGGGGTCATGAGTCCAAGAAAACCTCCCTGTGAACTGCTTTTACCCCCGAAAGCCCTTGATGCCAGTCTGATCAGAAATGATGTCATGTGAAGAATAAGAACGGGAAGAACAAGCTGAGTGTCAATTTCTGTGTTTCAAACGTCAAACTGAGAAAGGAAGAAGTTAAAAGGATGTTGAAGGGGTTGCAGTTTTGATCAGAGAATCAGCTTTGTGGACGTCTAATGATAAAACACCAGGTAGAAGCTATGGAGTCAGGGCACCGCATGTCCCTTCTTGGAGATTTTCAGGAAACAATGTGATAGCTGCCTGAAGACAGCGCCAGGAGAGGGAGTGGGACAGGTCCTTTTCTTTCTGTTAATTTTTACTGGAGTAGAGTTGCTTTGAAATGCTGTGTTCGTTTCTGGTGCCCAGCAAAGGGAATCAGCTATTCATATACATAAATGCCCTCTTTGTTGGATTTTCTTCTTATTTATGGTATCACAGACCATTGAGTAGAGTTCTCTGAGTTATAGCATAGGTTCTTAATAGTTGAGGGTGATTTCACAGCTATTTTGCCCACTTTCAATTCCTCCACAACACCATGAGTAATATTGACATTTACAGACTCTTGTGGAAAGTTTCAACACTAAATCTCCTTTATAGACACATGAAGATTTCATGAGTTCATGATACCTGGGAAGCCCTCTCGGTTGAAATGGTGGAGAAGGTGAGCTAAATGACTCAGAAAACTGATGGTTACGTTTGAAATCACTATTTTTCCAAGGGTAGACAGCAGCCTTAAAAAATGGAGGATCAGGAAAAGGGTGGCTGATCAGTCCTAACAATTATTTTAATTTGAACAGGTTAAAAAAGGAAGTAAATCAGAGACTGACTTGAATAATCCATGTGCATCCACAGAGCATCCCGGGTTCAGTCTAATTAACTGCAAGGTAGCATGGTCTGGTTACAAATCCCAGCGACCCATATCCAAAAGTATTTCTAGGTTGTCTCAGAGAGGATACTAATTTCGATTCAGACAGTGTTATGTCTCACACTTTGTCAATTTAATCTCCAAGTTATACCCCCAGGAGGTGACCAGGTACAGAGAAGAAAGCTTATCTGAACCAAATGATACAGATTCTTGTCCCGACTCTGGTTCTCATTCTGGTGACCTTAGGCAAGTCATTTTTCCTGCCTAAGCCAGTTTTCCATACTATAAATTTGAGGCAATCAAGGGACAGACTCCTTTCAGGACCATCAGTGGTCCTTCACAGCCTAAAAAGTGGAGTCTAAAAATCCACATCTAGTCTCCAAATTTTTTTTTCCTCCTTATCTTTACAAACTTCTCTCTCTACTGCGTCTGGCAAAGGTTGAACACTTCATCCCCTCCAGAATGTTCCTGAACATTATCCCACCATTTTCCTCTTTCTAGAAAGCCCTTCAGCTCCCTCTCTGCTGCTGGAACACTCACCTCTTTCAAGATCTATGCCATCATCCTGACCCCAAGAGGATTTATCCATCAGGCCCCGGAGGGCATTCACAAGCCTGTGACAAGGTCTGAGACCCACAGTGGAGGTTCCTCTCAGAAAGAAAGCGTGAGTTCCAAAATATGAAAACTGCAAGATGCAAATATTTTCAAGATAAACATTGACAAAAATTATTAAGTTTAACATGAGAACTAGGTGTATTTTAGTATGGTTACGATATCTTGGGCGGGAACTTCAAAGGAAAAAGTATGTGAGGTCTTACAGATGTCTCACGGGGAAGACTCCTGCTGAACCTCATGCTTGGAGGGCTCTCCCCCTCCTTTTTGCTTTGCCACACTTTGCAGATACATCTATCCCACCACTAACCTCACTCTACTCTGTAGCAAGTGACCTGTGTCCACTGTTGCCTCTTGTTCTTGAGGACAGGAGTCCTGTCTCCAGTGGGGCATCCCAATTAGCAGCCATAGGCCAACAGACAGTTTTCAAATGAGAACGTTTTACCAAATGCCCAAGTTCTCGGCTTCTTTTAAAAATTTAGATGGTCTGGCCACACCTCTTCCTTTCACGTTTGCATGAAGTGATAGAGCCGAGAGGTCAGGGATGTGTGGTCTCCCATTTGCTGAGTGCCTTGTGCCCACTGGGGCCATTTATGTCATCAGCCTGGCAACTGCAAACCCTGAATCTGGGGCCCTCCTTCCTTACTTTTTTGTATTACTCCTTTTCTTCCTCTTTATACCCAGCACAGTGTCTAGCAAGGTATGTATTTATTAAGCAAATAAGTGATCAGAAGGCTTGGAGCTTAACATCCCCAAAATTCACTGCCAAAATCAGACTTTGAGTTGCACAAAAAAACTTTATCTATTTACTAATGGCATGACACTCTTTTCCCTTTTCCAGCTGGTTGAGGGAGAAAAACTAATAATAAGTTATGTGGAGTGTAATTGGACCATTTTACTGAAATGATCACAGCAGTAACAAATTATATCTGTATGATGGAGCTTCAGCATTACTGAATTTTTGGTCAAATTTCAGGCAAATTATTGTCTTAACTCCAAAACGATGCATCCAAGGATTTGTTAACGCAAGAGTGTCAGATGCAATGGAAATGCATAATGAAACGTGAACCAAAAGCAAGATGAGTGCCTACCATTTAGTGTCTCTATTTTTCTTTTATCAAATAAAATTAGTTTTCTTCCATCAGTTGATAAAAAAAATTCTTGATGAGATGAGATATTTAGCTGAAAGGAATGCTGGAGAAGCTTAAGCACAGCTGATGAGAGATTTGAAATCATCATTTCAGAAAACTGAATTATTTTTTTAAGTTTCATATTTGCTTCTGAGATTCAAGTTGCAGAGGTCAGATTTGAGAACATGTGGAAAAATATGCTATTACGTGGACCCAACTCTGGAATTTAAGGTGATATTTTCAGTGATGGTTTGACCTGAACCACACATACACTGCAGCACTAACGTGGCTGGCTTGTGTTAGCACAGGGAGCATATCATCTTCCCAGCCAGACTCTAAGCTCCTTGAGGGTAGGCACTGTCTCTTCCCACTCAGTCTCTCTACTTTCCTACTGCAGTGCCCTGTGCATAACTGGTACCCACACACCTAAGATTACTTGCTAATAAAAACACCCAACCTATTTGCCTTTACTTACAGCAGATCTTCACAGAAAGCTCTTAGAAAATTAGCAAGCTCTAAAATCTGGAAAGGCCATGGCAAAGTGAGTTGATTTATGAGGGGAGTCTGTCATTAATAATTCATGCAGGAAAATGACCACTACTGGAGAATAGTGCTCTCTTCCAGTGCTATGGTAAGTTTCTGTGTTATTGCAATGGAAATGTCACCACCTTGGTAATGGAAAACGAGATTTATATATTTGGCAAATTACATCAAATCAGATGTAGTTCAGTTTCTGAGATGGGATTTAACCTGTGAAATATTGAAATCTAGGAAATAATGAACCAGAATGTAATAGAAATCTCTTGTAGCATTATTTTACAAACCAAGAATACACCCACTATTATCCTTGAAGCATGATGTGCGTTCTATTCCTTGGCCAAATAGTCATTGACACCAATAGTCATATGGTTCAGATCAATGAAGGGACATAGTAGACTGGATTATCCTCAAACAAACAAAATTTCCTCCCACCCATCTCATTCCGTCTCCATGGGAGAAGTGAATTTCCCTGCCCTGACTTTGAGCTGGGCCATATGACTTGTTTTGACCAATTAGATGTTTGCAGATGGGCATATAAACCGAGGCTCAAAGTGTGCTGGAGGACTGCTATTACCCACTTGTGCTTCTGCCCCTGACTTGAGAAGAACGTTCCTTGAAGAGTCATTGACCCTTCAGTCTGGTCCCTGAGCTGAGATCTGTGAAGCAACGATGCCACCAGAGATCTGCACACATGTCCATTTGGGGGTATTCTGTAACACAGCAGTAACTGACTGATACAAGGGCCCTGCCTGCCCAAGGCCTCTTTTATGTGTATGTACAGGAAACTTGAAGATTCACAGCATCTCAGAGGAAGGAGGGGCATGGGGGCAACTGGGAAGTACCGTTTTTGAGGATTCAGAACACCGGTGGTTGGATGGAGAAAGATGGCTGTTGATTCCAGAATTCTAGAGCTGGGCTCTTGGCACATAGCTGTGCTCTGAAGGAAAGCTTACCTGTACTGCTTTGAAAAAGTCTATCATTGAAGACTTATCATTAAAGGAATGGAAAATTGAAGAAATTGAAAAATTGAAAAACTTATTGAAAAATTCTATCATTGAAGGAAGAAACCAATGAATTACAGACCCCTCAAACTCTCCTTCTCTCTCTCTCTCTCTCCCTCTCTTTCAGTTTAGGGATGGACGTAGTATGGTGCAGCTGACAGGACACCGGATAAACAAGCAAGAGACTTCATCCCGCTGCTGACTCTGCTACTGCCTCTCTGAGACTTGGGCTAAGTTACTTCCCTTCTTGGAGCTTCATTTTCCTCATCAGTAAAGCTGGTAATACGACCTGCCTCGCAGAGGCATTGAAGGGATTTATGAAATAACAATTCTAAAGTGTTCACGAAATGTCTGGCTCAAGCTCTGCCTCTGGGGAGAGGCCGATAGCTCTTCCTTTTACAACCTTCTGTAGCAGAAAAGGTTACATATTTCCCCCGCCTGTCAGGTAAACATGTGCAGAGCCAGCACCCACAAGTATCTTCCTGTCAAGAAAACTGCCACATGGCAGCCTCCCTGCAGAGCAAAACAGATCTCTAGGGTCTTGACCTCTTTCTGTAAGAGCCGTGTGTTTGCTGGAATCCCTGAGTGGGCCATTCTTAGTAGAAAGGTAACACCTCATATACTCCAATCTGACTTTTTGACTTTATTTCCTGTTTCATACATCAGTCCCTACCAGGTTTGGTTCCTGGAGCTGCAGTCAGCTTTCAATCTCGCCCCAATAAACTTCACTCAGCAAATGCATGCCACTAACAGTGTATTTTAGATATGGGTACCCTCCCTATCTCTCAGGCAGATAGGCCCTGATTTGTCCTCCAGAAGTCCATAATCCCTTTGAGGAAGACTTCTAGTGGGGAATGTTCCTGTATCCAAGAGGTATTTTTTTTCTATCTTTTATTGAAATATAGTTGATTTACAATATTGTGTTAGTTTCAGGTATACAGCAAAGTACAGTTAGTTTCAGTTACACACACTCATATGTATGTATATATATTATTTTTCAGATTCTTTCCCATTATAGGCTATTACAAGGTATTGAATATAGGTCCCTCTGTTTGAGATTCCCAGGAGGCATAGTGGTAAAGAATCCAGCAGACACAAGAGTCTTGAGTTTGATCTCCGGATCGAGACAGTTGCCTGGAGTCCTCTCTGTTAATCACAAATTTTGTTTCTTTGTCCCAGTAGGTATTTATTATCTCTACTAAGATGCCATGCTCTGTGCCAGGAATGCTGCAGCAAATGAAACGATGCCTCATGGAAACATTTCATCTGGGGCAGCTCTGTCCAATAGAAATAGAATATGACCCACACACGTGTGTGCTCAATCACTTCAGTCGTGTCCGACTCTTTGTGACCCTGTGGACTGTAGCCACCAGGTTCCTCTGTCCATGGAGAGTCTCTGGGCAAGAATACTGGAGTGGGTTGCCATGCCCTGCTCGAGGGGATCTTCCCAACCTAGGGCTCAAACCCTGGTCTCCTGCATTTCAGGCAGATTCTTTACCACTGAGCCACCAGGGAAGCCCTGTGAGCTGCATATGTAATTTCAAATTTCCTAGAAGCTAAATTTTAAAAGTGAAGTCAGGTGAAATTAATTTTCATAATGTATTTTATCTAACCGAATGCCCACAATATGTTATCATTTACATGTAACTGAGATAGCCACATGCTCTTATTCATGCTAACTCTTGGAATCTGGCTTTACACTTAGCACATCTCAATTTGGCTGCCACGGTTCAAGTGCTGGGTAAACATGGCTAGTGGCTGCTTCAGAGGACAGCACAGGCCTAGAGAAACTGGTTAGCAGCGGAAGGCGATGGGCACTTGCATTCAAACAGGAATGGTGAGGTTAGGAGGGAGGTGGAGCTGGGCCTCAGAGAAGGAAGGGGGAGAGAGATGGCACGTCAATGCTGCACCGAAAGTCAGCTCTGCGTGCTGATGAGGACTGTGTGGAGCAGAAGTGTTGGAGGAATTCCAACCCAGATCATCCCTACCACAGAAGCATTCGGAAAGGAGAAAAGCCAGCTGGGAGTACCATGGGCCCAAACTTGAGGTTTGGCCTTTGAACATGGGTTCACTTTTTATTTACACACAACTATTTATGGAATTTATTTATGGGCTTCCCTGATAGCTCAGTTGGTAAAGAATCCACCTACAGTGCAGGAGACCCCAATTTGATTACTGGGTTGGGAAGATCCCCTGGAGAAGGGATAGGCTACCCACTCGTATTCTTGGGCTTCCTTTGTGGCTCAGCTGGTAAAGAATCCATCTGCAATGTGGTCTACCTGGGTTCAGTCCCTGGATTGGGAAGATTCCCTGGAGAAGGGAAAGATTGCCCAGTTCAGAATTCTGGCCTGGAGAATAGTATAGTATAGTATAGTATAGTATAGTATAGTATAGTCCATGGGGTCCTAAAGAATTGGACACGACTGAGTGACTTTTGCTTTCTTCCATTTATGGAACATCTGCAGTGTGCCAGAGATTGAGAATATGGTGGTGAACAACGGTGAATATGGTGTGGCCTCTTCTCCACAGAAATCACATTACGTTGGAGGTGGGGAGTAGAGGAAACAAGCAGTAAATAAATAGAACAGTTTCTGATAGTGATAAATACACGGAAGGGTGGGGAACGAACAAGATGAAATGATGGGCACAGTCTGGCTGGGTGGTCAGAATGGGTGGTATTCTCCATTGTCTCCCGCAGACCTGTTCTCTCCCCTGCCCTGTATACCAGGAGGCTGAACTCTGTGGGTTACGGTAGCAGACACGTCCTCTCTTTGTTCCCCCTGTTGGGTCTGGCCGATGGAGGACACTCCCAGGAGATTGAAGAGTGGGAGGCAAAGGTTAGTGCACTCCAGACCCACCTCTGACCCAGCCCGGACCACGGGTTGGGCAGTGGTTGAGTTCCTGAACCTGTGGTCCCAGCTCTTGCCAAGCACTGTTGGCATTCTTTCCTCCTCTTGTCCCTCCAAGCCAGGGATCAGTAACGCCCCCCATCTGGCTCATCCCCGATGCTTCCTGGAAGTCCATCCGTACCTCTGTAAAATAAGCCTTCATTACATTTTCTCCCGTCACTCCTCTGAGTATTCCTATCACTTCACTCACCGTCAGGGAGGCCTCCTTGGGCTTCGGCTTGAATGACAAGGAGCTAGCCAAGGTGCCATCGGGGGCAAGGATACTCCAGGCAGAGGGGGCCCAGGAGCAACGGACTTGCAGATAACAAACTAGATATGTCACAGGTGTAAGAAGAAGCCCAGAGGGAGCTAAGCTCAGCAAGAAACAAGAGCGAGAAATGTGAGGTCAGATTACACAGGGGCTCATGTGCTGAGGGAAACCTCTGGGTTTAGTCTGAGTACAACGGGAACAACTAGGAGGTCTGGAGCTGAAGCTAACAGGTCTAATTGATGTGTTAAAAATACATGGCTCAGGACTTCCCTGGTGGTACAGTGGATAGGAGTTCACTGCCAATGAAGGGGACACACGTTCAGTTCCTGGTCTGGGAAGATTCCACGTGCCACCTGCAATTAAGCTGGTGCACCGCAGCTACTGAACCTGTGCGCTGATTTGAAGAGTAGCCCTCGCCCACCACAACTAGAAAAGCCCATGTGCAGCACAGCCAGAAATAAATACATTAAAAAAAAGAGAGTAAACCCTTAAAAAGTTCTCATTGCAAGGAAAAAAATTTTTAATATATGGCTCAATAATAATAACAATAAGATTAATAGTCAAGATAATTCTGTTCACAGGAAGAAAGAAAAACAAAACAACAAAACCAAACCCCTAAAGGCTGGGATCATATTAAAAAGTCACAGACACTAGCCTGAAATAGCTCCCCATGAACAAACTAAAATACTTTCAGCAACAAAATAAATAATAATGGTCTTGCATTTTTAACCCAAAAAGGAAAATACATAGTCATGAGCACATCCTGTATAAATAAATGATTGAATAAATAAATGAATGGAGGGGAAAGGCTGACTCTCCCTTAAGAAGAATTCCAGTTAATAATTGGAGAAGGAGTGAGGGGAATAGAAAATCACTATTAGAGCACCGCAGTACTCATGCTGTGGGCAAAATCCATCAATATATGCTAAAATTCATGGGAAAATTTTAAGAAGAAATAGGATATTTGCCTCAAAGTATCTCATTTCAAATATTAATTAATTACTGTGGTGGATTTAATATATACCTACTTAGACAAGCTTTCACTGCAGATGGTGACTGCAGCCATGAAATTAAAAGACACTTGCTCATTGAAAGCAAAATTACGACCAACCTAAACAGCACATTAAAAAGCAGAGACATTACTTTGCCAACAAAGGTCCATCTAGTCAATGCTATGGTTTTTCCAGTAGTTATGTATGGATTGAAGAAGGCAGTGGCACCCCACTCCAGTACTCTTGCCTGGAGAATCCCATGGACGGAGGAGCCTGGTAGGCTGCAGTCCATGGGGTCACGAAGAGTTGGAGACTGAGCGATGTCACTTTCACTTTTCACTCTCACCCATTGGAGAAGGAAATGACAACCCACTCCAGTATTCTTGCCTGGAGAATCCCAGGGATGGGCGAGCCTGGTGGGCTGCTGTCTTTGGAGCTGCACAGAGTTGGACACGACTGAAGCGACTTAGTGGCAGCAGCAGCATGTATGGATGAGAGTTGGACTACAAAGAAAGCTGAGCAATGAGGAATTGATGTTTTTGAACTGTGGTGTTGGAGAAGATTCTTGAGAATCCCTTGGACTGCAAGGAGATTCAACCAGTCCATTCTGAAGGAAATCAGTACTTAATATTCATTGGAAGGACTGATGTTGAAGCTGAAACTCCAATACTTTGGCCACCTGATACTAAGGGCTGACTCACTGGAAAAGACCCTGATGCTGGGAAAGATTGAAGACAGGAGAAGAAGGGGACGACAGAGGATGAGATGGTTGGATGGCATCACCGACTCAATGGACATGAGTTTGAGTAAACTCCAGGAGTTGGTGATGGACAGGGAGGCCTGGTGTGCTGAAGTCCATGGGGTCGCAAAGAGTTGGACCTGACTGAGCAACTGAAACGAACTGAACTGAACTGAATACAAGCTCTTTGACAGGCCTTGTTCCAGGAGGGTGAGCTTATCTCCTGTATCCTTGAGTGTGAGCTGGGTTCTGTGAGTCACATCTAATTCACAGAATATGGAAAGGGGAAAACAGTAACTTTATAGGGAGAAACATGATTGACACCAATTTCACCAAGCAATGAAAGTTAACATTACCAACGATAAGACTCGTTGGTCTCCCCTGACATGATTGGATGAGACGAACTCCTCGTCTTTGTGGTATACTTCCCCAAAACTACAGCCTCATCTAATCACAAGAAATCTTCAGCCAAGTTCAAATAGCCTATGGTATTCTTCAAAAGTCAAGGTTATGCAGGACAAGAAAAGACTAAAGAACTGTCACAGATTACAGAAGACTAGGAGATGATGACTGAATGCTGTGTGATGGCCTGGACTGGATTCTGGAACAGAAAAAGGGCCAAATAGAGCCTATAGTTTAGTTAACAGTATTACATCAATATTAATTTCTTAGTTTTGACAACTGTACATGGTTATATAAGACATTAAAATTGGGGGAGATTGGATGAAAGGTATATATATGGAAACATTATGCTATCTTTGCGATTCTTCTATGTCTAAAATTATTTCAAAATAAACGTTTAAAAATACATGGTTATATAAATATCTACATATACACACATATGTAGATTGGCTATATATGGCTTACATAATTATGAGGTTGAACCATCCTATGACCCACTGTCTATAAGCCAGAAACCTAGGAAAGTTGTTGGTATAATTCAGTTTGAGTTGAAAGTGCTGAGAACCAGGGGAACTGATGATATAATTCTCATTTCAAAGTCAGGAGAAGACCAAAGTCTCAGTTCAAGCAGTCAGGCAGGGAAGGAAAAATTCTCCTTTCTTTTTCCTTTTGTTCTACTCATGCCCTCAGTGGATGGATATCGCCCACCCACGTTGGGGAGGGCCATCTACTTTACTGAGTCTACCAATTCAAATGCCAATCTAATCTGGAAACACTCAAACACATCCAGAAATAACGTTTAGCCAAATATCTGGGTTCCCTGTGATCCGCCCAAGCTGGCACATAAAATTAACCATGACAGTGGTCCAAGATGAAAGTACACATGACCGCAAGAAATTTACATCTAGTCATACCCACAAGAGAAAAGCAGGGAAATTTTAGTACAAATCAAGTTAGCACACCCTCAGAGCTCTTCTTTCTGCCTACACACTCTTTAACACAAGGGCAGAGTGACGAATCCATACTCCCAGTGAGTTTCAGGACCTGAGGTCTGGCCTCTCTGGGCCTCAGTGGTTCTATCTGTAAAGTGGGGTGTTGGGTTGTATATTTCTAAGGCCTTCTGGGTTTGAGATATTCAACTCTGAGGGCAGATTTACTGGATGATAATAATAGCTCAAGCCACTGCAGCCAAGTAAAAACTTGTTCTACTTCTTGCATAGTAAGATCACTACGGTAAGAGGCAATCATAACAACAACTATAAAGCTAACACTTACTGAACTCTTGCTGTGTGCTGGGTACTATTCTAAGCACTTGACATGTATCAGCTTACTAAACCCTCAGCACATTCATTATCAGCACCTCAGAACATTATCATTATGATCCTCTCCCCTTTAGCAATGAGAAAGCTGAGTCAGAGAGAGCTGCAGGGAGTTGCCTGGCATTATACTGCTAAGGAGCAGTCAGTTAGCCCTTGAAGTCTGCAGGATTATACCAGGGTTCTGGATTGTTCTGTGCAGGAAGGCACAGGATGGGGGCCCTGGAGAAGATGATGAAGTCCCAGTGAAGGCAGGGACAGAGCCTGCCTCCTCTCCCAAAGAGGGAACAGTGCACCTGGCTGGTGTCTGCCCCTGCTATGCATAGGACCACAAGGGGCCACGTTCTCAGGCCAGGCCTGGGCTCTGGAACGGGAGCGCTGGGGGAAGGAAACGCAGTGACTGCTGACTCTGAAAGAAGTTTCCTTTAAGCTGCCCCCCTGGGAACAGGGGAAGACCATTCTCTCATACGGATTCTCCCTATCCCTGCTCTGTCTCCTTCCAGCCTGGCTCTTTGTGGATGATGTGGGCTCACAGGTACATGTAGTTCATTTATTTTGCTTCCTCTATGGGTTTTACAGAAATTACAAAGTGATAAATACTCAATGTGAAAATATTCAAATAACAAATAGCATAGACATATACAATGGAAGAAGTGAAAACACCACCCTCCTTCTTCCCCACCACCCCCACCTTCTGTGGCCTTCAGTCCCAAATCCCACAGTCTGGGGACAGTGGCTGTTAGTAGGCATTTTATGAGGATGTGACACCAACTTTTTCTATACCAAACACAGGCCCATGAGAACCAGGACTGTGTCTGTCTTGCTCCTTGTTGTTCTATTGACTTAAAACAAAAAGACAGCCAGATATTTCTCCAGTACAGATGAGTTTATTCAGGATCAACAGAGAACTACAATTTGGGGTCTGCAACTGTGGTGAGCCCCACACAAGTCCCCACAAGGCAAGGGCTTTTACAGAGGGGAAAGGAAAGCAGGAGGGCCCTAGTAAACAGAGTCCATGGCTTTCCACTGACAAAATCCTAGACAGGAAATAAGAGAGGTCTTTCTTCTTCCTGTTGGGCTCTGCCGTGGTCATAGGGTGTGAGAACTCCCCTTTTTAGTCTGCCAACTCTATTTAAATGAAATTTCCATTTATTCATTTTTTATTACAGTTCCCAGAAGAAGTCCTGGCGAGGTGGCCAATCATGTGCGTTGAATGCTAGATGAAGAAATGGTTTGTTCATCAATGTACTCTTTTTTTTTCTCCCCAAGAAGCAGATTTATTGACCTACTTCACTTTTTTTAGAGACCACCAAGCATTCCATAATCTAAGTGTCCTTAATGTGTTTAACCATCTCCTTGATAATAAACACTTGGGTATTTCTGTAGTGTTTTTATCACAAATACGGTGCAACGAGCCCTCCTTTCGGAGGTCTTAGTACAAGAAGCAGATTTATTGACCTACTTCACTTTTTTTAGAGACCACCAAGCATTCCATAATCTAAGTGTCCTTAATGTGTTTAACCATCTCCTTGATAATAAACACTTGGGTATTTCTGTAGTGTTTTTATCACAAATACGGTGCAACGAGCCCTCCTTTCCGGAGGTCTTAGTATGTGTGGATGACCATGTCATAAAGATGATTCTCTGACATGGAAGTGCATTGAAGAATATGCTTAAATTCTGCTCTAAAGATGTTAAAGGGCACCACAGCAGCTGGACAGAGGGCAGGGGCTTGTGGGGGAGGGTGACAAGTACTTCCGATGGGGTTAACTCAGCATCTCCGGTTTGGGCTTGGGTTGGGGCTTAGAAGGAGCCTCCTTCAGGGCTCTGGACAATGAACCTGCAGGCGGCTGAGGGGACAGACGAGGATCTCTCTACCTGGGTGCTGACGACTCCTTCTTGGAACTCTTACCACCAGTGCTTGAGATTTTCAAACTACTTCACTGAGGCTTCTCGGAATCTTCTGACACCACAATGCAGGCTGGAAATGCCACCTGCATCTACCGGAGAGGTGAATGACATAGCCGTTGAACACAGCTGCTCCTGAAGCCAAACTCTTGGACTTTTCAAGGAAAGGAGTCAATAAATTCCCCTTTTTTGTTTAATCTGGCTTGGTCTCCATCACTGAAGGACTCCTCATTAAGATTGACCCTAGGACACAAAATGTTAAACACAAGTAGAATAATAATGAATGGTAATGATTTTACTTGTAATTTTTAATGAGGGTATAGTTTATATACAGAAACTTCAGGTCTTAGATCTTCAGTTCAATGAGTTTTGATGACAAATGTATGAACACCCCTATTAACACACAGGACAATTCCATTACCTTTGCAAGACCCCTTGCATCTCTTCCTGGTCCATCTGTCCCCACCTCCCACCTCAGGAGAGCTGCTGTTATAACGTCTTTTACCATAGATTTCTCCTGCCTGTTTTAGAACTTCCTCTCCAGGAAACCAGACAGCATGTGCTCCTTTATGTCTGGTTTCTCTCGCTCAACATGATGTTTTAAGATTCATCTACATTCTTTCAAATAACACCTAACATATTCCAAGCCTCCTGGTGTGCCAGGAACTGTTCAGTGCTTTCCACTCCTCACGTCCTTGTAATAATCTCATGGCGTGTGGTTATCATCCCCATTTTGCAGGGGACACTGAGAATTGCAGAGTTTAAGTAACTTGCTCAGATCGCATTGCCAGTCAGTGAATCAGTCAGAATTTTAACTTGAGGGTCTGACTCCAGAGCCAGGGGCCCACGAACCTGGCGCAGGTCACATGGCGCTGGAAGCAGGCGGTTAACCACCTCACCCAGTCCCCGCTGGGCCTCCCAGCTGCTCCTTCCCTGACCGGGCTGAGATCTCATCTCCGATTCCACTGTGGTGGGGGGTCACCTTCACAACCCCCTCCCACATGAGCCAGCTTGGGGAGAGAGAGCCGAGTGTGTGAAGGTGCCTTGGTGGCCACGGTGAGTTACTGCTCCGTCTTCATCCTCTGAGTGATGATCGTCTGTGAAGCCTGACCCATAAATACTGTTACATTTCTGGGCCTGTCTGTGGAAAGAAAGATTATCTCCGGCTATAAAAAGGGTAAGGTGAAGCTGAAAAAAACAACTGCCACCCAGATAACCCAAATTAAACAAAAGCCTAAGATGACACCCGATTCAAAGTGGAATCTGCGGGGACGGTGCAGAGCTATTAGACTCACACAGCACGAGCCCAGCAGCCCAGCCCACGACCTGCTTTCAGCCATCAGCCACCCAGGAGCCGGCAAGGCTGCAGCTGTTAGAAAGCTCCCAGTTCGGAAGGGCAGGAGCCCTGCTCCTTGTCCTGCCGGCTTGGCTTCCTGCCACACCTTCCCATACCCATCAGCCCAGACTTCTTGAAATCAGAGAGAAAGGATCCCTGGATTCCTTCAAGGGGAGTGGCGAGGCAGCTGTGGGCAACTGGAATCGGGAGGAATTTGGGCCAAATAAACTGAGCAAAGGAAACAGGGAAGGACAGTAACTCCCTTGCCTGCTTTGATGGACCCAGGGCATTTCCTGGCTGTGTGATCTTGAGCAAGTGGCTTAACCTCTCTGTGCCACTGTTTTCTCCTGTGGGTAATAATAAAACTGACATGATCAGGTTTTGGGGCTTCCCTGGTGGCTCAGCAGTAAAGAATCTGCCTGCCGTGCAAGAGACCTGGGTGGAGAAGATCCTCTGGAGGAGGGCATGGCAATCTACTCCAGTATTCTTGCCTGGAGGATCCCTTGGACAGAGGAGCCTAGTGGGCTACAGTCCATAGGGTCGCAAAGAACTGAGGTGACTTAGCACGTACACATGAATCAGGATGTTGTGAGGCACAATCGAGTTTATACATGTAACCGGTATGGTGTCTGGTGGATAATAGACAGTCAATAAATGTTTGTTACATTGCTATTGCCTCCACTGTGGTCCCTGGGACCGTGGAAAGCAGCATTCTGGCCTGAAAGTCCTCATCTTGTCTCTGCCACTAACTGGTTGTGTAGCCTTCAGCAAGTCACTTCCCCTTTCTGAGTCCCAATGTCCCTATCGTCAAAGCTGAAAGGCGATTCCAGAGCACATATTTTAGTCTATTCAAGCCAAGCTTTCCAGCCCTTCTGCCTGCTCTTCCCACTCCTCCTCAGCACCCCAACTTGTCTGAAGATGTCAACAACCCCTCCTCCCCCACATCTGAACCTGGAAAAGGAGGGCCAGCTCCAAGCCCAGTTCAGAAGACTATCCCCCTCCATAGAGGATGCACTCCGCTGGCCGCCTCCCTTAGGACGCTGCTTTAAGTCACACTGTCCAGGTCCCCACCCAGCCACTGGCCAGCTGGCTGCCTGACAGAAAGGATCCCTGGATTCCTTCAAGGGGAGTGGCGAGGCAGCTGTGGGCAACTGGAATCGGGAGGAATTTGGGCCAAATAAACTGAGCAAAGGAAACAGGGAAGGACAGTAACTCCCTTGCCTGCTTTGATGGACCCAGGGCATTTCCTGGCTGTGTGATCTTGAGCAAGTGGCTTAACCTCTCTGTGCCACTGTTTTCTCCTGTGGGTAATAATAAAACTGACATGATCAGGTTTTGGGGCTTCCCTGGTGGCTCAGCAGTAAAGAATCTGCCTGCCGTGCAAGAGACCTGGGTGGAGAAGATCCTCTGGAGGAGGGCATGGCAATCTACTCCAGTATTCTTGCCTGGAGGATCCCTTGGACAGAGGAGCCTAGTGGGCTACAGTCCATAGGGTCGCAAAGAACTGAGGTGACTTAGCACGTACACATGAATCAGGATGTTGTGAGGCACAATCGAGTTTATACATGTAACCGGTATGGTGTCTGGTGGATAATAGACAGTCATAAATGTTTGTTACATTGCTATTGCCTCCACTGTGGTCCCTGGGACCGTGGAAAGCAGCATTCTGGCCTGAAAGTCCTCGTCTTGTCTCTGCCACTAACTGGTTGTGTAGCCTTCAGCAAGTCACTTCCCCTTTCTGAGTCCCAATGTCCCTATCGTCAAAGCTGAAAGGCGATTCCAGAGCACATATTTTAGTCTATTCAAGCCAAGCTTTCCAGCCCTTCTGCGTGCTCTTCCCACTCCTCCTCAGCACCCCAACTTGTCTGAAGATGTCAACAACCCCTCCTCCCCCACATCTGAACCTGGAAAAGGAGGGCCAGCTCCAAGCCCAGTTCAGAAGACTATCCCCCTCCATAGAGGATGCACTCCGCTGGCCGCCTCCCTTAGGACGCTGCTTTAAGTCACACTGTCCAGGTCCCCACCCAGCCACTGGCCAGCTGGCTGCCTGACATCTCTGAGTCCAGGCTCCTCCTGTGTAAAGTGGGGGTAATAGTAACAGCTACGCTGCACAGTTATTATGAAGAGTATATGTGACCGTGCCAGTTAAAGAGCTCAAATGTTTAACAGGTGTCTGTCATTTTTATATTACTGTGATCATCATCATGACTATCTCTTCCTTTCTCATGCTGCATCTCAAGGACAAGCAGTGCTCAGTTTGGGGAAACAGTGGCCGTGTTCACCACTCCTGAGAGCCATCTGTTTTTGCTGTCCTCCTCATGTACACAGCCCACCTCCTGCACCTTCCTGACCCCCCACACCACCCCCCTACCCTCCAACACCTCTCCCTTGACCACCTGGCTCTGGGGGTGCCTGGACTGGCTGTCCTGTGGGGTGAGGGCAAGGGCAAGGAGCTGGCATACAGCTTCTGGCCTGAACACCATGATTTTTAGCCAAACTGGGCTATTTCTGCAGGTTCACCAGCAATTTCAGCTGTTCAATAAACATAGCCTGTGAGTCAGGAGTAGGGTAAACTGTGTGCTCAGACACATATTTAACATCATCCTTGTGCCGCGATTGGCAGTCAAAAGCCAAGGGTGTGATTTTCTATTAGCGCATCACGAGACTCCAGGTTCGCCTAGACCACCATGCTCTCTTCTGGAATTACTAGTGCAGCTGACTGTGATCTGAAAACAAGTCAGTTCTAGACTTTTGCAAGAAAAAATTCCATATGTGAGGATATATAAGGCTGACCCCCACCCCAACACACACAGCAGCCTGTTGAAGGAATTGCACCTCTTTTAACCCACCCTGGGTTCTCCCACTCTGTTCCCCATCCTCTCCTTCTTCTTACTGTTCAGTACATTAGGGATCATCCTTCACGATGTCCTGGCTTCATTTCCGCCACTGCTTTATCCAGCCTTGAACTCCCAAATGACCACACTTCAGTGCATATTCCTCCTTCTGCATGATTTAAAAGCAGGAACGACCACAATAGCAACAGTAATAATGATGATACTATTTAGAGGCCATTTTCTATGCCATGTCAAGCATGGCGTTAAGTGCCTTATAAGCACTATTTCAGTTAATTTCAGAGCAGTCCTTGGGACTTAGATACTACAAACATGACTCCCACCTTGTCAGGAAGGAAATGAAGATTAGAGAAGGTAAGTAACTTGGCTGAATTCTCTATAGCAGTGATCTTGAACCAGGGGAGTCTGATTCCGGAGCCCAGGTTCTTAACATCTGTGCATCGGTGTTCTAAAGAATCACATGTCATCGTCCACAGTTTTCTTCACATCTTGGCTTGTGACCCACAAAGTCGTTTTAGTGAATCATGCACTTGTAAAAATAGACTACATCAGGTTCCAAATGGGAACATCAAAGAGCATTGTCCATATCAAGGACGTTTATTCTTTCTTGACACTTGATTTCAACTCAACACGTAGGTGTGTGCACATCCCTGTTTACAGTGTAAGGAGTCCTTCCTAAGTTCAGTTACAACAACAACAACAACAACAAAAAACCAGTCTGAAGGTCTCTGGGCTATGGGGCCCCTCTGGGGAAATGTTGAATGGGTCCTGCTCTCTCTCTTTGCTACTTCTTGTATTATGTAATCAGTGGCAGGGATTTTTCCTTGCTCTGATGGACATGAAGTTGCTGAGCAAATCCTGAATTGTTGCATATCATCAGTGTCCAGGCTGATTTTCATTTCTGCTGAGTGGTTTTGTTCACATATCCAGGGGCAGATGTGTGGGCTGGGGGGGTGCGGGGGGGTGGTGTGTATCACAGGGATGTCATCATGGGCTTTGCATCTCCCATTTCACTGCCCTGTGGCCATTGCCACCTGCCAGCCCTCGGGTGCTGTTTCTTCCAATTAGAAGCGCAATGCCCAGAGGTTATCTGCTTAGGTGATGGGGATAGAAAAGCTTCCAGTCCTTTGGGAAATGTTTCTAGGAAGGTTTAGCCCTGTCAATTTTTTTCCACACACCTGAGCGCTAGTCAGGGCAGGAAATCGTCCACCCCAGCATCTGGGGAGACTGAGGCAGGGGTCTGCTGGCTCCTCCTCGGCCCCTGCCAGCTTCCCCGACCCCAGCCTTTGCTCTACTGTTCCTTCATAGGTCAGAGAGGAGCTCTGGGACTTGACTCCCAGGCAACTTCAGACTTCAACATCAGTGCAGGAATCACAACGATCCTGTAGATTTACATGGGTTCTTGCTTCTTACAAGCTCAGAACAATTTCTTGGGTGTTGGATTCATTTCTTCCAAGGTCACTATGGAAGGTGTGCTTTCTCCTGCCTGTCCTTAATACCCAGGTGGTATAAAAGGATGGTGGTCAGGACATTCTGGAAGTGACAGCCTGTAGGGAATGCAGGCTGGCACTGGATTTGCCTCAGTTTAGTTCCCCAAATCTTCCTGTGTGCTAATTTCTCAACCCTGTTTCATTATCACCTATCAGCTTTATCAAAAGTATTTTTAGACATTTTTCCTTATTTGCCTTCCATGAACTTTTAGTACCACAGATACACTGTATGTCTGTTTACATACTATATACATCTCTGCTTATGCCTAAAGAGAGAGAGGTGTTTTATTTTTTACCCCTGTCCTCCCAGGGGCCAATTTTTACCCCCCTGGGGGTGATTTTGCCCCATTGAGAATGCAGGCTCTACAGAGATAGTACTGATTAGCGTGGCCTCTGCTTCTGGTCTGTACAGGAAAAAACAGCACATCCTCATGGGGTTATTGAAGAATTAAAGGTCATACTGTAAGTAACGAGCTAAGCACATGCTTGGGGTCGGTTAAGTGCTCATAACTACTATCACATTATTACTAGTGTTAATCATAAGAGCTAATGTTTACTGGGGAATTATTATATGATGGGATTAGAGCTTGCCGTAAAATTCAGTGACTTATTGCTCATAGAAACTCTGCGAATGAGGGACTGTTATTATCATCTTACAGATTAGAAAATTGAGGCAGACTCATTGTCTGAGGTCACAGAGTCCATACTTGACAAAGCCAGCATTTGATTCCATGGAGTCTGGCTCCTCACCTTACTGTTAACCCTGATGCTGTGTGCATTAGTCGTGTGAGTACAATGTTAGTGGAAACATTAGGATTAATTAACACTTAAAACTTTTTCAACGTCGCAAGCGGCCTCGCTGGTACTTTGACTTCAAATGGTTCTGGCCCCTGTGGTCATCTCAGGACTCTGAAATGAACTTTCCCGATTCTTTCATTGCAGACAGAGCTGCCTGAATGCCTGATAAGGATCAGTAATTTGAGTTCCCACTTCCTGGCCTGGGGAAACTACTCAGGCATCCCCCTGACCATTTTTCCCTCTTTGGAATCAAGATGGCACCGAGTGTGGGCTGCTGCTGAGGAGATGCGTGTTGCCATGGCAGCAGCTCATGCCTCCTTCCTACCCTCTCAGAGGTGCTCTGACACAGGCAGCAGTTTCTATGGTAACAAGCTGAGTGGAGGGTCCATGAAGAAAGAACTGTGTGTTCTGACATGGGGGAGTTGAAAACGAATCCTGGGCATTTGGAGGGCTACCCCACCACATGTCCAAGGTAAACAGCATCATCACTGCAGGAAAGGTCCCACCAAGTGGAGTACTACAGACATCAGAGTTTTTTAGCTTATTGTCCCTACAAGTTCACCTTTTGTCTTTTTTATATAGACAATTTAAGACTTCAGAAAATAAAATGAAGAGGAGGAGACTGTAGTTAGAGTATATAATTCAGGGGTGTATAATTCAATTCCTATGCAGGCAGTAGACCCACAAATAAACTTTTAAATGGTTCCAAGCCCTTTGGAGAAGTTTCAGAGCATGGAGGGACTGATGTGCTGTCCTTTTTGAAGCTGTTCGCTGCCCAGCTGCAGAAAGCCCTTCCTGCTGACCGCCAGCCCTGCAGCTCCTGTGCCCTTCGGAGCCCACGCCTTTCTCACTGCCGTGAAGACGGGATGCTCGCCTCACCTCTCTGGGGCCATGGCTGGATGCACCTTGGAATCTTGTCCCACACATCAAGACTTCCTTTGCCCTTTGCAGGTTTTTAAGGTCACAGGAGGTGTGGGAGGAAAGCCCAGTACTCTAATGAGAGTAGGCACAGCAGGGAGAGCCTGTGGCAGTGATAAGAAACGGGGTGAGCTGGCTCATGCTTATTGAGAGCTTACTATGTGCGAGGCATCATTCTAAGCAACTGACAGCTGTTGATGCATTAATTTTGCCAACAATCTGATGAGATAAATAATACAATTATTTCCATTTTACAGATGAGGGAATAAGCACAGAGAGCTTGAGAAACTTATTCAAAGCCTCACACTTTGTAAATAGCAGGGCTAGCTTTCAAATCACACATTAGGACGCTGGATTTGGGCTGTGGCCATGGGAAGAAGCCAAATTAATAGACGTGGGGAAAACTGGGCAGAAAGCTTGCGGCCAGAAGAGGCTTATTAGTGTGATCGGTTTAGTTGGGGTCACATCTCAGCCTCCAGACCAATTATTCGGTTGATGCTTTCTTCATATTGGCCAAACTTGGCCTCTCGTCCAAACTTGGCAAAATGTAACAGAGCGAAGATGTTAAGCATTGGTAAGGAAGGTCCCCATATGAAAATCAGGGTGCTGTGAGCAGAAGAGAGGGTGAGTATCCTTAACCCTTGCTCTCCAGATCGACAGAGACATGAGGACCAGCCATCCATGAGCCAAATCCTGCACCCACTGCTTCTGCCCACTCTTGAGTCTTCAGCTTAAAAAGGCACGACCCTAACCCTTACCCAACAACGAAACCAATCTCTCCTCGCCCCAGGTGGGAGTGGCCGGCAGGTGGCGCTGTGCCAAACTGGCCTCCGTGTGACTTGATGGGTCACCCTGCTCCATGGATACCCGTTCTCCCCTGACCTGCACTCATTCTGCCTCATTCCTTTCGCTTTCTGTGTCTCAGCCATCTCTCCTCACACTCACTTCATTCGGGCTCTTTCATCAGAAATGCTTCCAATCTTTCGTCTTCCCCTTCTGCCCACCCTTCTCCTGGCATTTTCCCACTGTCGTTAGAAACCAGAGCCCGGCTTCTCTGCTGCTTTCTGAGCTCTCCTTGAGGCCCCAGCTCAGACACCTATGAGTCCAGAGGCTTTTCTCGGTTGCTCTTTGAGCATTTTGAAGCACGTGCTTCAGGGAACAGAGATCTGGGGAGATGAAGCATCTCTCACTGGGTTTTGGTTGCTGAGGGAGAGCAGAGGCTGAGAGGGGTGGGGCCAGGTTTGTCTCCTTCCTCTCAGACTTCTGAGCCTGGAGGAAGAGCCAAGCACTTCTGTCGATGGACACTTGCTTCACCCTCGCAGATCTTGACTTTCTCTGCATTTCCGCATGATCTCGTGGGTACTTTGGCTCCTTGGACCTCTCTCTCTCTCTGTGTGGCTCTGGGGTCCTAAGGTAATAGAAATCAAGGCACATTTGTTTGGCTTCCAGATCTTTGGAGATTTTGTTGCCCACAGTGTCCTTCATTTCAGGGTAAGTGGAGAATGTTCAGATAGAAAAATGGCTCTGAAAGGCCGCCTCGTGACAGAAAGGGCTTATGAAGTTCTGAATGTTTGTGTCCTTCCTCAAAGTTTCATGTTGAAGCCCCACCACTAATATGATGGCGTATTTGGAGGTGGGACCTTCGGGAGGTCATCAAGTTTGAATGAGGTCACCAGGACAAACCACAACCTGGAGCTTTCCAGACTCCAAAACTGGGAGGAATGAGTTTCTGATGTCGATGCCATCCCGTCTGTGGTATTCTAACAGCCTGAGCAGACTAAGACGGGGGTGCTCACAGCAGAGGCCAAGCTTGCTCCTTTGTTCAGAGAGCTCAGCAAGACTATGCCCAGATGCCTGGGCTCACTGGCAAACTTTGGAAGTGTAAATTCTTGATTTCATGTACCAGATATGCGAGAAACATACATTCATTACTCCTCCCACGTAATGTGTCATTAGTGCTGTTCACTAAACATTTTTGCTCTTCTGATACAATGCAGGATTGCACTACGTGAACCCTCAGAGTTAGGTGTGCACATGTGACCCTCTTTGGGCAAGACAGTGTGTGCGGTCTCTTCCAGTTAAAGGCTGTAAGAGCCAGGGTGTGACTGATCATCGTCTCTTCCTCTCCTTTCATTTGCCACAACATGATGATGTAGGCTGGGGCCTTGGCTAGTGGTCCGGGGCTAAGACTCCACACTCCCAAAGCAGGCAGGCAGGTTCAATGACTGGTCATGGAACCAGATCTCACATGCCGAAACTAGGAGTTCGCATGCTGCCACTAAGACCCAATACAGCCAAATGAAAACAAACAAATAAAAGATCTAGGCTGCTCCATCACCTGAGTCCCAGGGTGAGGAGACATGAAGAAACAGTACTCTGCCCAGCACACTATGGACGCACGCCACGAATGCCATGTAGCCTGTATCACTCCAAACCACTGAGATTGGGAATCACTTACTATTATAGCAGAACACAGCCTATCTTGACTGATGGTCAAGTCCTTTTATGAGTGGGCTAAGTGATCAAGGCCTGAAGGCACATTTGTTTAATGGATATTTCCTAACTCCATTAGCCTAAAAGAGCCTCTCCTCCACCCACCCACCAGATCTTCACACAGTCCAGTACTTACTTATCTTCAGGTCTCAGCTCAAACATTACCTTTTCTTTTCAACTTTTTATGTTATATTGGCATATAGATGATTAATAATTCAACGGTTTCAGATGCACAGCAGAATGACTCAGCCATACATTAACCATTCTCCCCCAAACTCACCCCCCAGCCAGGCTGCCACATAACATTGAGCAGAGTTCCATGTGCTATACCATAGGTCCTTGCTGGTTATCCATTTTAAATACAGCCATTTGTACATATAAGTATCACCTTTTCATGGACGTTCCTGTTACGAAGCACCTCCTAGTCCCTCACACCTTCATCCTTCACAGCACTTGTCAAAAGCTGATATAATCTAGTTTATTTGCACCAAAATAAAAGCTCCTTAAAGGCATGGACTTTATTTTGTATGCCACTGTTTCCTTAGAACCCTGCCTGGAACCTGGGACTTCAGTAAAGTTTGTGGAATGAATCAATAAGTAAATAGGAAAGGAAACAACAAAGAAAAGGCTTTATGTATGAGGACCCATGTCCTTCAGGGGCATTTTGTCTTAAGATACATCTTGAAGCAAATGGGCCTTGGCAAAGTGAAACTTTCCATCAAACTAATTGATAGTACCGTTCAGTATCATATCTCAATATAATCAGAATACCTCCTGAGAATCCCTCAATTGTCCCAGAGTCTCCCCAGTGAGCTCACCCCTCTGTGTCATCCTCTCTGAAAGGCTGCACTGGCCTCCAGTCGACAGTATTTGCTTCACTGCACAATCACAACTCTTCACTGCTCCAGCTTACACATTATGTGTTGATGTCCCTTAAGCCAGGAGCCCCCTGTGGATAGGAACTGAATCATTACCCTGCATTTCCCACAGCACCAGTTCTGTGGAAGAAGTTTAGGAAAGTTCAAGCTAGTTTTAGAGGAGGCAGAGGAACCAGAGATCAAATTGCCAACATTCGCTGGATCATGGAAAACGCAAGAGAGTTCCAGAAAAACATCTATTTCTCCTTTTTTGACTATGCCAAAGCCTTTGACTGTGTGGATCACAAGAAACTGTGGAAAATTCTGAAAGAGATAGGAATACCAGATCACTTAACCTGCCTCTTGAGAAATTTGTATGCAGGTCAGGAAGCAACAGTTAGAACTGGACATGGAACAACAGACTGGCTCCTAACAGGAAAAGGAGTATGTCAAGGCTGTATATTGTCACCCTGCTTATTTAACTTCTATGCAGAGTACATCATGAGAAACGCTGGGCTGGAAGAAACACAAGCTGGAATCCAGAGAGCTGGGAGAAATATCAATAACCTCAGATATACAGATGACACCACCGTTATGGCAGAAAGTGAAGAGGAACTAAAAAGCCTCTTGATGAAAGTGAAAGAGGAGAGTGAAACAGTTGGC
>SJYC01105226.1:0-13602 GCA_006408675.1 Madoqua kirkii
AAAAAGCCTCTTGATGAAAGTGAAAGAGGAGAGTGAAAAAGTTGGCTTAAAGCTCAACATTCAGAAAACGAAGATCATGGCATCTGGTCCCATCACTTCATGGGAAATAGATGGGGAAACAGTGTCAGACTTTATTTTTTTGGGCTCCAAAATCACTGCAGATGGTGACTGCAGCCATGAAATTAAAAGACGCTTACTCCTTGGAAGAAAAGTTATGACCAACCTAGATAGTATATTCAAAAGCAGAGACATTACTTTGACGACTAAGGTCCGTCTAGTCAAGGCTATGGTTTTTCCAGTGGTTATGTATGGATGTGAGAGTTGGACTGTGAAGAAGGCTGAGCACCAAAGAATTGATGCTTTTGAACTGTGATGTTGGACAAGACTCTTGAGAGTCCCTTGGACTGCAAGGAGATCCAACCAGTCCATTCTGAAGGAGATCAACCCTGGGATTTCTTTGGAAGGAATGATGCTAAGGCTGAAACTCCAGTACTCTGGCCACCTCATGCGAAGAGTTGACTCATTGGGAAAGACTGTGATGCTGGGAGGGATTGGGGGCAGGAGGAGAAGGGGACGACCGAGGATGAAATGGCTGGATGGCATCACGGACTCGATGGACGGGAGTCTGAGTGAACTCCAGGAGATGGTGATGGACAGGGAGGCCTGGCGTGCTGCGATTCATGGGGTCACAAAGAGTCGGACGTGACTGAGCGGCTGAACTGAACTGCACTGATTAGGTATGAACTGTCTTCTATTGTTCGTAATTATTACCCATGTGTTAGTTTGGTCATGGCGATGGACTGGAGTAAGGGGGCTGGAGAAGACTGCTTTGTTCTCTCCTTATGTCTTCTTTGTGTTGAGCATGTAGAGAATGTTCAATAAATATTGACTGATTTCTTTTTCCTTCATCACATCCTACTGTGTTTTGCCTTTCTCCCGCTATACAGAGACAGGTGCTCACAGAAGGAGCTGGTAAGCTTCTTGTAAATTCCATAATCAGGGTGTCTGGGCTTCTTCAGGAGAATGATTAAGTTGCAGGGGGGAGGCAGACACCACAGATGGATAATACAGTGATTTTACCTCCAATATTTCTGAATCCCACATTGTGACACTCTGGATAAAGATTTCTGTGTCATGTTCAGGTACAATTTGGGAGTTATTTTGCCCAGTAAATACTAGTCAAAGAAGTAAATGAGCAAAGGTGAAGCTGAGATAAGCGGCAAAATTAAAATCTTGTCTCATATGCAAATGACATCAGAAAATCAATTATACCCAGAAAGAAATCTTCTCATTTTCTAAAACTCTTCTATAACATGTAAATATTCTTCAAATGAAATCTGGAAACAAACCGATTTTCTCCTTTGGTGTGCGATCTGTGAAACCCTTAGAAGTTCCGGTAAGATGCCAGAAAGACCCCGGGCTCTCCTGCCACACTCTGACAGTCAGGCATGCAGGGCACATGCCTGGCGCCCTGCAGGTGGCTGCCTGGGCAGGAGCTGCCCATGTTAGCTTTCCTCACA
Organism: Madoqua kirkii; assembly: GCA_006408675.1. Lineage (NCBI taxonomy): Eukaryota > Metazoa > Chordata > Mammalia > Artiodactyla > Bovidae > Madoqua > Madoqua kirkii. Next base: position 1,521 of record SJYC01105226.1, read on the forward strand.
GCTAAGTGTCTTCATCCTCTGCACAGTGCAGATTTGTGACCACAGAAGCATCTCCTGCCTGGCATAATCCCTGCGCTAATTGAGACAGCTGGGGAGAGAATCATGTAAATAAATACTGGTGGTGAAGTTTAATGTTCTATCAGAGGAGAATGCCAGGTATAGTGGGAACCATGAGGGAAATGACTAACTGCCTGTTTATAGTCAAGGAAGGCTTTGAAAGAGATGCTTAAGCTAAGCCTTGAAAGAGGTAATGAAGAGGACCTTCCAGCTCGTGAGACATGATTGCAGACACAGAGGAATGGGGAACAACAGGGCGCCTTGGAGCCTTTCCGGGAGTAGCAGGTGTTCGGCATTGCTGGGGAACAGGGCAGTTCCATGCTGCCTTCAATCTGCTTTGCATCAAATTTCTGTTGTCTTGCCAGGATGCAATGCCAATCACACACATTCGCATGCACACACCTACAAACATGCATGCGTGAGCACACTTTCTGGCTTTGATCTAAAATACACTTGGTGTGCTTCTCCTGGTCCATGAAGTCTGTTCTGAAGCCTCAGACATATACAAATATGTGCACACACAAGCCAAAGAAATAGACTTGGATCTTGTTCCAGAGAAATGCTGGGGAATTATCTCAACAAATAGAGCAGATATGTGATTCCCTGAATAATTATTTTGGATTTGTTGTTGTTTTGTTAAATTTACTATCGGCTCTCCTCCACATCTTTGTTATTAGCAAGTAATGGAGCTACATCAGCTGTTGATCTCAGACCTTCCCAGCTGCCAGGAAGCCAGACAGGAGCTACCTCCATCATCTTCTCCTTGAAACTAGTCATTGCAAGAACCATCCTAGCACACACTTTATCTGCCCAACGATCAGGGTCATTTTGAATGACAGCTTTATGGTTTTCCACATAAACTCACACCCTCTAAAAAGACTTCAGTTGTCAGGGTCAGTGATAGAGATCTGTATGTCTCAGCATCAAAATAAGTTCTGGACTTCTTTCCTCAGTGTTGTTCTGGTAGGCTAGCTCCACACCAGCGAAATCTAGTGGGGAGGTGGCAGTGGGGACCCCCCACAAGCTGGAGGCCCTCTTGGTCAACAGGCCCTCATTCCGCTGCTGTGCTATCATTTTGGTTAGAGGTAATAATGCCTGCCTCTTAAAAATACCAGGCAGTTACTTTTGTTTTCAGCAAACCCATGATCAGGAAAGTGAACCAGTGTGGTCTGGAGAGAAGGAAGTTAATCAAATGTTAAGATTTAAACCGAGTGGCAGGCCAGGACCAGAGAGAGTGCCACCACCCCAACTGCCTCCCAATCACCCTATCTCACTGGACACCTGCTGTGTTTTAAACACCCTCCAATAATACCAATTGCACTGCAAGGACTTGATAAAAACTTATGTCCTAACTAAAGTACAGATTTTTTTCCTTGAAAATTAACTGGGTAGAGTCTGTTATCTGGTGACTATCACTGTTACCTGTTATTCCCTAGAAAAAAAGAAAGATCTGAGGAATGGAATATATGTCATATATATTCCATATATTCCATGTATATTCCATATATTGGTCAAATGATGCCAGCATGGACTGTAGAAAAGCAAGCCAGGTTGAGCACAGAAGAGTGATCTCAATGGGGATTATGGGCAGCTGTAAACAGGACATATCTTATCTATTTCATAACTTTGTCCAAGCCCATTTCTAAGGATTTTGTGGGGGGAAAAAAGCAGAATATATATTTTTATCAGTTTTTCTGAGGCTGAAGAAACTTCTTCCAGAGCAAGCTGGCTGTCTTGAAAAGGTGAATCACATTTTCCCAGAGGTAGAAACAGATGAACTCCAGTGTGTGTATGTACCCTTGAAAAACGAAGGGGAAAAAAAGAAGAGCAAGGCGAGGGTTAGGGTTAGTCTGGATCCACACGGCGCTGAGAGAAGGGCTGAGCAAACCTGCCATCAGCAGGACGGCTGGTTCCAGCAGAGAGAGCTGGTGGTCTTACTACAGCGTCCCTGCCGGATGCTCAAAAGGGAACTGTTTTCATTTTTTTTTTCTTTTCACGCTGCACAGTCTCCCGATTCTCGCCTTCCCTCAAAGTCCGGCAGCCAGCATTTGCAGGATGGTGATTTATTTCAATTCTGCTTTTATTAATAGCTTCCCAAATTTGGTAAAATCAAATCATCTTGCTGCTGCCCAGAATATTAATATGTAGCATCAGCAGCAGAGCCACCTCAGCAGGGTGTGCTCACAGACACACACAAGCATAGATTCAAAGCCGAAGGACTTTAAAATTTTACACTTTGCACTTTAAAACACATCCTGCATTTAGCTCGAAAAGAAATGCATGTCTATTATCCCCCACCCCACGGCTTCTTCCGTGTCTCTTAAAACGTAAACTCACCTTCATCACACATTTTATAAAAATCTTTTTCCACTTTCATATCTTGGCGGGGGAACAGATTTTCATCTTGACAAGTCAATTCCCTTTAAATGTTTTGAAGATTTTTATGTCTTTAATAGCACATTTTGCAAAGAAAGGGATTTCTCGGTTTGTGGATAAGATTATACACTCAAATACAAAATATTTAGGTGTCTAGGGGACAAAGCTATATAGTTGTGATTGATAGGTCTTTTCAGCATGGTAAAGGGAAATCAGCTTGGGAGTTTTCTTTGTTGAAATCCTTTCTTTGTTGATTGCTTTGCCTCTGGCTGAACCCTTGGAGGAAAGCTTCCCGAAGTGGGAAGACTACTGCCTTGTCTCCCTTATCACTGTCATTCAGCCAACTTGTGCTGAATGCACTGGGGACCACACTGTGGTCCCTCCCCACAATTTCAGCCCAGAATAGGATTTTAAGATTGAGCTGTGATCAGAGCGTTCTTCTCTTGCCCTCTGTGAGACCCTCATCCAGACTGGGGCCCTCTTCACACACACGTGCATCTGCTCGGGCCACTGTCCATCATCTGGGCTGATGGAGGGTGGCCACAGGGCTAAAGACCCACATCATTTCTACAAGGTTTGTGGTTGTATTAGTCACTCAGTCGTGTCCGACTCTTTGCAACCCTATGGGCTGTAGCCCGCCAAGCTCCTCTGTCCATGGGATTCTCCAGGCAAGAATACTGGAGTAGGCTTTGGAAGAAACCAAAAGAACTTGGTTCTGAGGGAACCAATGTATTTTCTAAATTACTTGTTAGAGCTTGGCCTCATAGACTCCACGTTCTTAAAATGAGGTCACACAAAGCCAAGGTGATCAGGGATGGGATCTAGTCAGACTGAGGTGGAAAGAGCTTCAAGCTCAGGCACAAAACTCATACCAAGAAAATAATCAGTGGTCTGAATCCGCCACAGGGTTGACCCTTGACTTTGAGATTTGGGGGAAGCATGATTTTTTGTGTGTTCTTTTCAGAGGCATTAAAAAATCGTGGTAAAATACAGTAACAAAATGTACCTTTCTAAGCTCTTTTAGGCATACTGTTCAGTAGTGGCAAGCACATTCACACTGTTGTGCAGCCAATCTCCGGAACTCTCCTCGTCCTAGAAAACAAACTCTTTGCTTGTTAATTCCCCACCATGCCTCCTCCAAGCTCTTGGCAACACCTTTCTATTCTCTGTGTTCTTAGGACCATTTTAAGTGCCTGAGCTGTTAAGGCTTTTTCAGCTATAAGTAACTGAAGCCACTGGAAATGGCCACAGCAATAAGGAATTTCATAGGCCCAAGGGAATCCAAGGAAAGGCTGGGCAGTCAGCCACAGAGAGGCAAGAATGGGCCTCAGGGCAGATGGAGGCCAGGCCTCAGTTGCCACCAAATGCCTGCATCCCTGCTGCCTTCTCTGCCTGAGCTTCACCTCCCACTCTCCATAGAGAGGCTTTCTCTACACCTCAGAAGACGCGGCTCCCTGAAGCTCCAAATTTACTTCATCCACCAGAGAGACATTGAATGGAGAAGATCTGTGTTTCTAATCTAAATTCCTAGCGAATGAAAGTCGCTCAGTCATGTCTGACCCTTTGCAACCCCATGGATTATACAGCCCATGGCATTCTCCAGGCCAGAATACTGGAGTCGGACCTTCTCCAGGGGATCTTCCCAACCCAGGGATCAAACCCAGGTCTCCCACATTGCAGGAAGATTCTTTACCAGCTGAACCACCAGGGAAGCCCTAAATTCATAGGGAAGAGGCTTATTGAATCAGATGGATCAAAGGTTCATTCATAAACCAATCGGTCATGGCCAGGATGGTAGAAATATTATCATCGGCCCTTCTTAGGTCAGGTTCCCACCTCTGACCATTCAACGATGGCTATAGGAGGGGCAAGCAAGATTAAGACAGACCCCATGCATAAAGGGCTAAAGGAATTCCAGGCAGAAGGGAGCAGTGATGCTGGGCAGGTAAAGCAGACAGTATTTACTAGCACGCCCTTCACTTCCTTTTCCTCCACCAGATGTCGATGAATTCAGAGCCACTCAAGCACTGTTTTGCTCCCACCCACTTGCTGTGATGAGTCTTTCCAGGAGCTGCTCCCTTCTCCAGATCTTTCTTTTTTACCATCAATAAGAGATGACATCATCATCTGCAGGGTATCAGACACATGTGCTCATGTACTCTCTCTCTCTCTCTCCTTGTCTTTCTCTCTCTTTCCAACAAAAGATTACCTGTTAGGGTCTGATAATGTGATTCTTCCCATCATTATTCTTATATTAAAAAAAAAACAGATTAAAGACCAAAATCTTTTCAAAACCCCCTGCCTCAAATTCACACCTGCTGGAGGAATCCCAGGTCCCTGGTCACCCCCTCACCTTCTCTGAGCCAGCCTGCAGCACTTCCTAGTTGGAGAAGCCTCAGAGCTGCTGGTGAGAAAACAGAGGGAGGTTTTCTCCTCATTCTTGTTATTATCCTAATTCCCTTATTTCATGACATTTAACCAGGCAGGCTCCATCTGTGTTATGTTGGTCAGATTATCCTTGCCTTTAAAGAAAGAACTGTCTCAGCATTTGAGCTTGAGCAGACTGACAGGCAGGCAAACACTTCCTGTCCACAGCATATTAACTGAAGAGCAAACCCCAACCGTGTCCTGGGAGGGCTGCATCCCAGGCTGGTTGGGGGCCACAAATCCATGGCAGCAGGGTCCCCCCAGGGACACTGGGGCATTACATGGTGTCCACATAAAGCTCTGTTCAGACTGACAGCACTGGACCCGGTTCATATTTGACCATGTATTTATGGTCCGCCTTGAGTCATGTGATCCACATGCAATTGAATGACTATTAATCCCATCTGAGTTTCCAAAGACACCTTGCAGCCTGGGGCTCAAAGCCCAAGTCTAAGGATACTGAGCACCATTCACAACTTTGAAAAAGTGAGAGTTTTTTCAAGTGTTATGCTATATTTCTGATCCTAGTATTTCTCTAGACTTTTCTGCCTAAAAAGCAGGATGGGATCATAGTACTGAAAATCAAGGCGTTTTCAATATTAGTCAGGCTTGGTGCTAGCAGGCTAAAGGGAAGATTATTTATTGAGCACCTACAGTGTGCTTACAGAGCACCTACTGTGCATTCAGAAAAGTATGAGGCTCACAGACTACCACCAGGGAGCTGTATCCATTTTTCTATATGCTGCTCAAGAAAGGCTGACTTCCTTTGAGGAACCATGAAGCCTCCACTCTTAGATCGTGTAGATTTTAAGCACTGCCTTTTCTCCAATTTCACAATTGGCCATTTGATGAGAGCTACCCACTCAGACTATTTCCCCTGGTTGATGCATGAAAGGGCATATGACTCAAGGCTGGCCCTCCAGACTCATTGCTGGGACTTTTGCTAGAATTATTGGGGAAAAGACTTTCCTTTCTGTTTGTCTTTTAGCTTTTAAGATGGTGGTCTGGAGTGTCTGGTGGCTATAGACCTCCTCATTTTACAGACAAGTGAACTAGAGCACAGAGAAAATAAATAAATTCTGTAAGTCTATATAGTCAATTTTAGGGAGAGCTGGGGTTCAAATTCAGACATAGATTCCAGAACCTATGCTCTGCAAGGGTGCCTTTCACACAATCCCTATGCCTTGCATTATAGACAACAGAGGACTCCTTATACTCCCCATAGCTCTTTCTTCCAGGAAGAAGCCCCTTCCAGAACTTTCTCCCTGAAGCAATAATCCCTGGTTTAGCATACCCTGGGTTAGTAGGGCTGATCTCTGGGCACAGAACCCAAAGACCAAAAAAAAAAGAAAAAAAAAAAAAAGGCATGGACAAGATATGGCAAACAGCCTACTAGAGAGCACAGAAAAAGGATTCTTAATTTGCCTTGGACCTCTGACCTCTGAGAATTTGGTTCCCCCAAAATAGTTTGTATACACTTGAAGGCTTGAACATGACAAGGTTCTTTTGATTGCAAATGACAGAAACACAATTTGAATCAGCTTGGTTAAAAGAGGAGGAAGTACTGATTCATATAACTATGGTGAAGTGAAGTTGCTCAGTCGTGTCCGACTTGCAGCAACCCCATGGACTGCAGCCTACCAGGCTCTTCTGTCCATGAGATTCTCCAGGCAAGAGTACTGGTGTGGGTTGCCAGTGTCTTCTCCAATAACTATGGGAAGAGCAAGGATACAGTCAGGCCAAGGAACAAGGGAACCAAGGATAAGAGCTTTGCTTTTTATTTTTTCCTGTGCCACTTTCTATGTGTTAGTTTCATTCTCTCTGATCCATGGTAAACAAAATGTTAGAAATTGAGTCTCACTCATATTGAGAAGCCACATCATTGCCCCAACTCAATTTCAAAAATATCCTAGGGAAGAACTCTACCTGGCCTTGAGTTGTTGACACAACTCCGGGCTTGTGAAAGCAGAGAACTGGAGCAGCAGAGACTATCACCACAGGAAAGGGGGCAGTATCAGAAGAGAGGGTGCGGTACAGACAGAACAATGACAACCTCGGTAAAGAGCCCAGTGGGACATTGCGCCTGGAGCCTAGAGCTGTTGCTGTTTAGTTGCCCAGTTATGTCCAACTCTGTGTGACCCATGAACCGAAGTGCGCCAGGCCTCCCTGTCCCTCACCATCACCTGAAATTTGCCCAATTTCACGTCCATTGCCTCGGTGATGCATCCAGCCATCTCATCCTCTGTCGTCCCCTTCTCCTCCTGCGTTCAGTCTTTCCCAGCATCAGGGGCTTTTGCAATGAGTCAGCTCTTCACATCAGATGACCAAAATACTGGAGTTTCAACTTCAGCATCAGTCCTTTCAATGAGTTTTCAGGGTTGATTTCCCTTAAGATTAACTGGTCTGATCTCTTTGCTGTCCAAGAAACTCTCAGGAGTCTTCTCCAGCACCACAGTTTGAAAGTATCAATTCTTTGGCACCTGACCTTCTTTATGGTCCAGCTCTCACAACCGTACATGAGCACTAGGAAGACGACAGCCTTGACCGTATGGACTTTTGTCGACAGAGTAATGTCTCTGCTTTTCAACACACTGTCTAGGTTTGTCATAGTTTTCCTGCCAAGAAGCAAATATGTTCTCATTTCATGGCTATAGGCACCATCCACTGTGATCTTAGAGCCCAAGAAAAAGAAATGTATCACTCAGTTCAGTTCCGTCTCTCAGCCATGGCTGACTCTTTGTGACCCCCCTCTATTTGCCATGAAATAATGGGGCCAAATGCCATGATATTAGTGTGTGTGTTTTTTTTTAATATTTAGTTTTAAGTTGGGTCTTCACTCTCCTCCTTTACCCTCATCAAGAGGCTCTTTAGTTATTCTTTGCTTTCTGCTGTTAGAGTGGTACCATCTGTATCTGAGGTTGTCAGTGTTTCTCCCATCTATCTTGATTCCATCTTATAACTCATCCAGCCTGGCATTTCTCATGATGTGATCAGAGTATAGATAAACAAACAGGGTTTAAATAAATGGATTAAATAAACAGAGCCTAGAGCTATGTCTAAAAAATAAAGTGGAAAGCTGAGGATACTATATGAATAATTCAGAGAAACATTTATCCCAGGCCCGATTATCTGAATCATTCAAGGGAAATGTTCTGACCAAGATTACCCAGAATGTGGCCTTCAGATTTTCCTTTCTTTGCTCAAGAATTTATAGTACAGGGAAAATTACTTTAGAAAAAAAAAAAAGAAGATACGGATTTCCTATTAGAAAAATATAGCATTCTTCAATTTGAAGTTTCTTGTTTATGCACCTCAAAAGAAGGAAAAAAAAACTCACGTCATCTAATTGGTTTAGTCTAGACTCTCTGTATCCAATATTAATTGTGCAGAATCCTTAGGAAATACTCAAACAAGCTTTCATTTTTAATTAATTTTATTGTATTAGTTTCAGGTGTACAACATACTCATTCAATATTTTCATGGATTATACTCTCTGTAAAATTATTACAAAATATTGGCTATATTCCTAGTGCTTTACAATATAGCCTTGTAGCTTATTTGTTTTATACAGTCATTTGTATCTTTTAATCTCCTGCTTCTCTCTTGCTCCTCCCCCTTCCTTCTCTCCACTGGTAACCACTAGCTTCTTCTCTATGTCTGTAAGTCTATTTCTGTTAGTAATATTCATTTTATTTGTTTCATTTCTTAGATCCCACATAAAAGTGGCAACATACAGTTTTTTGTCTTTGTCTGACTGATTTCACTTAGCATAATGCCCTCCAAGTCCATCCCTGTAGCTGCACATGGCAAAATTTCATTCTTTGTTATGGCTTAGTGATAGTCTTATCCATTTACCTATTGATAGCTACTTGGACGTAATATGCTACTGGTGAAGAGCAGAGGAAAGAATGAAGTGGCTGGGGCAAAGTGGAAACAATGCTTAGTTGTGGATGTGTCTGGTGAAGAAAGTAAAATCCAGTGCTCTAAAGAACAGTATTGCATAGGAAGCTGGAATGCTAGGTCCAAGAATCAAGGTAAATCGGACGTAGTCAAGCAAGAGATGGCAAGAGTGAACACTGACATCTTAGGAATCAGTGAACTAAAATGGATGAGAATGAGTGAATTTAATTCAGATGGCCATTATATCTATTACTGTGGGCAAGAATCCTATAGAAGAAATCCCATAGATGAAATGGAGTAGCTCTCATAATCAACAGAAGAGTCCAAAATGCAGCACTTGCAATCTCAAAAGTGACAAGTGATCTTGTTTCCAAGGCAAAACATTCAGCATGACAGTAATCCAGGTCTATGCTCCAACTGCTAATGCCGAAGAAGCTGAAGTTGACCAATTCTATGAAGACTTACAAGACCTTCTAAAACTAACACCAAAAAAGGATGCTTCTACTTCATCGGGGATTGGAATGCAAAAGTAGGAAGTCAAGAGATACCTGGAGTAATAGGCAAGTTTGGCCTTGGAGTACAAAATGTAACAGGGCAAAGACTAACAGAAGTCTGCCAAGAGAACACGCTAGTCATAGTAAACATGCTCTTCCAACAGCACAAGAGATGACTCTACACATGGACACCACCAGATGGTCAGTACCAAAATCTGACTGATTCTATTCTTTGCAGCCAAGATGGAAAAATGGAGAAGCTCTATACAGTCAGCAAAAACAAGACCTAGAGCTGACTGTGGCTCAGATCATCAGCTCTCATAGCAAAATTCAGTTTTAAACTAAAGAAAGTGAGAGAAAACCAACAGGTCATTCAGCTATTACCTAAAGCAGATCCCCTATGATTATACAGTGGAGATGATGAATAAATTCAAGGGATTAGATCCGGTAGACAGAGTTTCTGAAGAACTGTGGACAGAGGCTTATGACATTGTACAGGAGGCAGTGATCAAAACCATCCCAAAGAAAAAGAAATGCGAAAAGGCAAAGTGGTTGTCTAAGGAGGCTTTACAGATAGCTGAGGAATGAAAGAAGTGAAAAGTAAGGGAGAAAGGGAAAGGTATACTCAACTAAATGCAAAGTTCCAGAGAATAGCAAGGAGAGATAAGAAAGCCTTCTTCAATGAACAATGCAAAGAAATAGAGGAAAACAACAGAAGGGGAAAGACTAGAGATCTCTTCAGGAAAACTGGAGATATCAAAGAAACATTTCATGCAAAGATGGGTACAATAATGCACAGAAAGGGTAAAGACCTAAAAGAAGCAGAAGAGATCAAGAAGAGATGGCAAGAATACACAGAAGGACTGTACAAAAAAGCTCTTAATGACCCAGATAGCCACAATGGTGTGGTCACTCACCTAGAGCCAGATGTCCTGGAGTGTGAAGTTAAGTGGGCCTTAGGAAGCATCGCTGCCAATAAAGCTAGTGGTGGTGATGGAATTCCAGCTGAGCTATTTAAAATCCTAAAGGATGATGCTGTTACAGTGCTGCAGTCAATACATCAGCAAGTTTGGAAAACCCAACAGTGACCACAGGACTGGAACTTCACCCCAGTTCTCAAGAAGGGCAGTACTCAAGTATGTTTAAACTACCAGAAAATTGTGCTCACTTCCCATGTTAGTAAGGTTGTGCTCAAAATCCTTCAAGCTAGGCTTCAGCAGCACTTGTATCAAGAACTTCCACACATACAAGCTGGCTTTAGGAAAGGCAGAGGAACCAGAGATCAAATCGCAGCATTTGCTGGATCAAAGAGATAGCAAGGAAATTCCAGAAAAAAAAAATCTACCTCTGTTACATTGACTATGGCAAAGCCTTTGACTGTGTGGATCACAACAGACTGTGGAAAACTGTTAAAGAGATGGAAATACTAGACTATCTTACTTGCCTCCTGAGAAACCTGTGTGCAGGTCAAGAAGCAAGTTAGAACCTTATATGGAACAACTGACTGGTTCAAAATTGGGAAAGGAGTACAACAAGGCTGTGTGTTGTCACCCTATTTATTTAATTTATATGCAGAGTACATCAGGAGAAATGCCAGGGTGGATGAGTTACCAGCTGGAATCAAGATTACCAGGAGAAATGTCAACAAACTTTTTATGCAGATGATGCCACTCTAATGGCAGTAAGCAAAGAGGAACTAAAGAGTCACTTGATGAGGGTGAAGGAGAAGAGTGAAAAAGCCAGCTTAGAACTCAGTATTTATTTATTTTAAATTTATTTATTTTAATTGGAGGCTAATTACTTTAAAATATTGTATTTGGTTCTGCCACACATCAACATGAATCCGGCACGGGCATACACGTGTTCCCCATCCTGAACCCCTCTCCCATCTCCCTCCCCATACCATCCCTTTGGGTCATCCCAGTGCATGTGTACCCCAATGTTCATCACAAAACTCAGTATTTAAAAAAAAACAACTAAGATTATGGCATCCAGTCCCATCACTCCATGGTAAGTAGAGGGGGAAAAGGTGGAAGCAGTGACAAATTTTCTCTTCTTGGGTTCTGAAATCACTGCAGGTTATGAGAAAAGCTATGAAAAAACTAGACAGTATTTTAAAAAGTAAAGACATCACTTTGTCAAAAAAGGTCCATATAGTCAAGGCTGTGGTCTTTTCAGTAGTCATGTAAAGATGTGAAAGTTGGACCATAAAGAAGGTCCAACTTCTTTATGTGGAAGAAGTTATCAGTGATGCTTTTGAACTGTGGTGCTGGAGAAGAATCTTGAGAGTCCCTTGGACAGCAAGGTGATCAGACCAGTCAATCTTAAAGGAAATCAACCCTGAATACTCATTGGAAGGACTGATGCTGAAGCTGAAGCTCAATACTTTGGCCACCTGATGTGAAGAGCTGGCTCACTGGAAAAGACTCTGATGCTGGGAAAGATTGAGAGCAGAAGGTAAAGGGGGAGATAGAGGATGAGGTGGTTGAATGGCATCACCAATTCAATGGACATGAACTTGAGCAAACTCTGGGAGATAATGAGGGACAGGGAGGCATGGTATGCTGCAGTCCATGGGATCACAAAGAGTCAGACATGACTTAGCCACCAAACAACAAATAAGCTTCTACTTTTCTGTCTACTCATTCTATTAATGTTTAACAGTTTTAAAAATCAATCACTTTTTAGAATCCAGATGCACATTAGAATTTTGTTGGAATTTTTTTGTAAAATGCAAATATCCAGGTATTTTTTTCTCCAAAGATCCAGATATGAATCTAATGGGCAGCCATATTTAAAAACAACTGAACTATATGATAGTCTTTTAC
>SJYC01105227.1:0-13862 GCA_006408675.1 Madoqua kirkii
AAAGACCTAAAAGAAGCAGAAGAGATCAAGAAGAGATGGCAAGAATACACAGAAGGACTGTACAAAAAAGCTCTTAATGACCCAGATAGCCACAATGGTGTGGTCACTCACCTAGAGCCAGATGTCCTGGAGTGTGAAGTTAAGTGGGCCTTAGGAAGCATCGCTGCCAATAAAGCTAGTGGTGGTGATGGAATTCCAGCTGAGCTATTTAAAATCCTAAAGGATGATGCTGTTACAGTGCTGCAGTCAATACATCAGCAAGTTTGGAAAACCAACAGTGACCACAGGACTGGAACTTCACCCCAGTTCTCAAGAAGGGCAGTACTCAAGTATGTTTAAACTACCAGAAAATTGTGCTCACTTCCCATGTTAGTAAGGTTGTGCTCAAAATCCTTCAAGCTAGGCTTCAGCAGCACTTGTATCAAGAACTTCCACACATACAAGCTGGCTTTAGGAAAGGCAGAGGAACCAGAGATCAAATCGCAGCATTTGCTGGATCAAAGAGATAGCAAGGAAATTCCAGAAAAAAAAAATCTACCTCTGTTACATTGACTATGGCAAAGCCTTTGACTGTGTGGATCACAACAGACTGTGGAAAACTGTTAAAGAGATGGAAATACTAGACTATCTTACTTGCCTCCTGAGAAACCTGTGTGCAGGTCAAGAAGCAAGTTAGAACCTTATATGGAACAACTGACTGGTTCAAAATTGGGAAAGGAGTACAACAAGGCTGTGTGTTGTCACCCTATTTATTTAATTTATATGCAGAGTACATCAGGAGAAATGCCAGGGTGGATGAGTTACCAGCTGGAATCAAGATTACCAGGAGAAATGTCAACAAACTTTTTATGCAGATGATGCCACTCTAATGGCAGTAAGCAAAGAGGAACTAAAGAGTCACTTGATGAGGGTGAAGGAGAAGAGTGAAAAAGCCAGCTTAGAACTCAGTATTTATTTATTTTAAATTTATTTATTTTAATTGGAGGCTAATTACTTTAAAATATTGTATTTGGTTCTGCCACACATCAACATGAATCCGGCACGGGCATACACGTGTTCCCCATCCTGAACCCCTCTCCCATCTCCCTCCCCATACCATCCCTTTGGGTCATCCCAGTGCATGTGTACCCCAATGTTCATCACAAAACTCAGTATTTAAAAAAAAACAACTAAGATTATGGCATCCAGTCCCATCACTCCATGGTAAGTAGAGGGGGAAAAGGTGGAAGCAGTGACAAATTTTCTCTTCTTGGGTTCTGAAATCACTGCAGGTTATGAGAAAAGCTATGAAAAAACTAGACAGTATTTTAAAAAGTAAAGACATCACTTTGTCAAAAAAGGTCCATATAGTCAAGGCTGTGGTCTTTTCAGTAGTCATGTAAAGATGTGAAAGTTGGACCATAAAGAAGGTCCAACTTCTTTATGTGGAAGAAGTTATCAGTGATGCTTTTGAACTGTGGTGCTGGAGAAGAATCTTGAGAGTCCCTTGGACAGCAAGGTGATCAGACCAGTCAATCTTAAAGGAAATCAACCCTGAATACTCATTGGAAGGACTGATGCTGAAGCTGAAGCTCAATACTTTGGCCACCTGATGTGAAGAGCTGGCTCACTGGAAAAGACTCTGATGCTGGGAAAGATTGAGAGCAGAAGGTAAAGGGGGAGATAGAGGATGAGGTGGTTGAATGGCATCACCAATTCAATGGACATGAACTTGAGCAAACTCTGGGAGATAATGAGGGACAGGGAGGCATGGTATGCTGCAGTCCATGGGATCACAAAGAGTCAGACATGACTTAGCCACCAAACAACAAAAAAGCTTCTACTTTTCTGTCTACTCATTCTATTAATGTTTAACAGTTTTAAAAATCAATCACTTTTTAGAATCCAGATGCACATTAGAATTTTGTTGGAATTTTTTTGTAAAATGCAAATATCCAGGTATTTTTTTCTCCAAAGATCCAGATATGAATCTAATGGGCAGCCATATTTAAAAACAACTGAACTATATGATAGTCTTTTACTTGTATCTAGTTTGTTTCACTTTTTCTATTTCACATTCAGCAATCCCATTTAATTTAGTTTATCCTTTTCAATTTCTCCATCTTTTTTGTTATTCTTTCTCAAGACTTTTCCAAGTATAGTAGATAAAAAAGCATACATATGTATACATATGTATACATACATACATATACACACACACACACACACTTTTTAGAAAACAGGAAAAGAAATTGACTTGTTATGTACAAGTGGTCCTTTATAAGATTCTCAGTTGTTTTCATCAGCAGAAACCTAATATACCAGAAGGCAGTAGGATAATATATTAAGAATGCCGAAAGAAAAAAGAATCTCTTCAAGGATTCTGTATCTGGCAAAACTATCCTTCAAAATGAAGAAGCAATGAAGACTTTCCCAGATGAACAAAAGCTGAGAGAGTTCACTACTAAACCTGTTCTACCAGAAATGCTAAAGGGAGTCCTTTTAGCTGAAACAAGAAGATGGTGGACAGCAACATGAAGCTGTACAAAAATAACTGTTTCTCCAGTAAAGGTAGAAAAGGGACAAATGTGTAAACTATATTATTGTATTATTATTATAATCTTGTTGCATGGAATTAGAAATAAAATTATAAATTTATGTTGTTAGGTATGCAACATCTAAAGGTGTAATTTGTGATATCAGTAGCATAAAGTGGGGAGGTAGGGTGAATTTGTTAAGGATAGAGTTTTTGTATATGATTGAAATTATCAGTTTAATATAGAATGCTATAACTTCAAGATCATGTATGTGATTGTAGCAGTAACCACAATGAAAATGTTAGAGAATATATGTAGAAAGAAATCAAAGCACATCACTATAAAATACAAAAGAAGGCAGTAAGAGAGGAAAGGAGGGAAAAAAAAAAATTTATCCCCCCAAATGTTATAAGATACACAAAAGAGTTAATAATATGGCAATAGTAAGCCCTTCCCTATCAGTAAGTACTTTACATGTAAATGGATTAAACTCACCATGAAAAGACAGAGGCTGACTGAACGTATTAAAATAATATCCAACAATATACTATCTACAGGAGACTTGCTTTATATTTAAGGACACAAAGGCTGAAAGTCAGAGAATGGAAAAAGATATTCCATGCTTTTAAATAGTAACCAGAAGAGAGAAGGAGTAGCTATACAAATATCAGACAAAATAGAGTTTAAGTCAAAAACTCTTGCAAGAAACGAATAAGGACCAATTGATGTGACAATTGACCAATAGATATGACAATGGTAAACATTTATACCCTAAACCTCAGAGCTCCTAAATATATAAAGCAAACTTTGACAGAATTGAAGGGAAAAACAGCAACACAGTAACAGTAGGAGACGTTGATATCACGCCTTCAATATCACATGAAAGGACTGTAGCTCACCACGTCCTCTGTCCACGGAATTCTCCAGGCAAGAAAACTTCGAGTGGGTAGCCATTACCTTCTCCAGGGGATCTTCCCAACCCAGGGATCAAACCTGGGTTTTCTGCATTGTAGGCAGATTCTTTACATCTGAGCCACCAGGGAAGTCCAATAGCAGGAGATTTCAATATCACACTTTCAGTAATGGATAGAAAACTAGAGTGAATATCAGTAGGGAAAAGAGGGCATGAATAACACTATAGACCAATTAGACTTACTATAAACACACCACCAAACAATAACAGACTATGCATTTCTCTAAAACGCACATGGAATATTCTCCAGGACAGACTATTACAAAACAAGTCTTAACAACTTGAAGAAACTAAGCATCCAAAGGATGTTTTCTGATCACAATGGAATAAAATTAGAAATTAATAGAATGAAAACTGGAAAACAGGTGTGTGGATATTAAACATACACATTAACAACAAAAAGGGTCAAAGAAGAAGGCAACAGGAAATTAGAAAATATCCTTAGACAAATGAAAGTAAAAACACAAAATGCCGAAGTTATTGGATGCAATGAAAGCAGTGCTAAGAGGGACGTTTACAGCTATAAATGCTTACATTAAAAAAGAAAAAAAGATCTCAAGTCAACAACTTTAAAGTTACTCAAGTAAAGTTACTCTTCAAAGAACTAGAAAAGAAAAACAAACTAAAGCCAAAGTTACCAAGGAGGGAGGGAGTGATAAAAATTAGAGCAGAGGTAAATGGAATGGAAAATAGAAAAACAGAAAACAGTCAACCAAACTAAGAGATGGTCTTTTTAAAAGACCAACAAAATTGGCAAACCCTTATTTAACTTAAGAGAAGAAAAAAGAAGTCTTGACTAAAATTAGAAATGAAATATGGGCCATTATAACTGATGCCTCAGAAATAAAAAAAGTTTATAAGAGAATACTATGAATAGTTTTGACTCTTCCCTAGTGGCTCAGATGGTAAAGCATCTGTCTACAATGTGAGAGACCTGGGTTTGATCCCTGGGTTGGGAAGATTCCCTGGAGAAAGAAATGGCAACCCACTCCAGTCCTCTTGCCTTGAAAACCCCACGGATGGAGGACCTTGGTGCAGGCTACTGTCCATGGGGTTGCAAAGAGTTGGACACGACTGAGCGACTTCACTGAGCAACTTCTATAGAAACAAGTTAGATAACTTAAAAAAAAATGGATAAATTCCCAGAAACATACAACTTATAAAGATTGAATCATGAAGCTTTATTTGATCACCTACTGAAAGTTCCTTTGAGGCAATATTTGTTGAATGAGGTTTGAATGATAAGAAACAATTTGGTAAATGTTTAGAGCTGTAATGTCCAAAATGACCACTAGCTACCCAAATTTCATTAGTTAAAATAAATTTTAATAAGTTAAAAATTTTAAATTAAGCTTAGATTTTTATTTTAATTAAGCTTTAATTAATTAATTAATCCAGTTCCTCGGTTGCTCTATTCACAAGTCAAGTGCTCAGGAACCACATGCAGCTTGTGACTAGTATACTAGACAGAACAGACACAGAATATTTCCATCATCACAGAAAGTTCTGTTGGATAGCACTGGTATGAAGAAGCAATTTTCAGGCAGAAAAAATAAATAAGCAAAAGCTAAGATGAGAATTACCTTGACACTCTGCTGCTTGAAAAGAAAGGCAGTGCAGCTGCAGGGGCTGATAGAAGGTAGAGATGCAAGTGGTGAGGTTGGAGAGTTAGGCAGGAACAGGTTATGTAGGCCCTTGAAGGCCATGAAAGAAATCTGGATTTTTATTCAAGTTGCTATGGAAATAGACTGAGGTGTTTTAAACAGGGTGGAGACATGTTTTGATTCTATGTTAAAAAGATCATTCTAAAGGTTTTAAGATATATTAATTTACATCGCTGGTAGCTCAAAAGGTAAAGACTCTGCCTGCAATATAGGAGACCTGAGTTCAGATCCCTTGGAGAAGGGAATGGCTACCCACTCCAGTATTTTTGCCTGGAGAATCCCATGGATGGAGGAGCCTGGGAGGCTACAGTCCATGGGTGGCAAAAAGTTGGACACGACTGAGAAACTAACACTTTCACTTTCAATCACAAATACATTTTCATTTCAGTTGTGATTTTTTTTCTTTGAACAAAAAACTATTTTAAAGGCAGCTTTTAAAAATTTTGAAAGTAGCGTTTTTTGGGGGATGATTTTTATTTCATTGATTTGTCTTTTTACTGCACTGTGATCCAAAAATGTTTATAGTTGGAGAATTTAAGCCTTTTGTTTATAACCAAGTAAAGGGCCAGTTTTTATAAATAATTTGTGAGCATATCCAAAAAATGTAGAAATGTGTGTTCCCCATTTGTAGTATACCAAATATATTTCAAGTTTATCAATTGTGGTATTCATGTCATTTATGCCCTTTTTATGTTGTATGTTTATTTATATTTGCACTGGGTCGTCATTGCTGTGTGGGCTTTCTTCTAGTTGCGGTGAGTGGGGGCTACTCTGTTTCGTTTCAGAAGCTTCTCTCTGGGGTAGACTCTCCTGCTGCAGAGCATGGACTTTCGGGCAGGCAGGCTTCAGTAGCTGAGGTGCGTGGGCTCAGTAGTCGTGGTTCCCAGGCTCTAGAGCACAGGTCAGTAGTTGTGGCACACAGGCTTAGTTACTCTACATCATGTGGGATCTTCCCAGACCAAGGATCGAACTCGTGTCTCCTGCAGTGGCAGGCAGATTCTTTACCACTGAGCCAATAGGGAAGCCTCCGTTTTTGTTTTGTCTAGTTGACCTATCATATTCCAAAAGACCTGGATCAAAGTCTCTCAGTACTAATACGGTTCCATCAAATACTTCATGCATTTGGGTTTCTAAGCATTTCTATTATACGTATTTTCTTACTTAGTTTTTTATTTCATAAGGATTCATATCTATTATTATCTTCTTTGTGTATTATAATTTTTGCTAACAAAAATTCTTCTATCCCTTTTAACACTTTTGACCTACTGCACTCTTTAACAGCCACATATTCATAGCATGGACTACTATTAATATATTTAACCAATTCTCTGTACACAGATATTTGAATTACTTCCAATGTTTGCTATCTTCAAGGTGCTTTTTACCTTTAAGCCATTAAGCACTTATTTCCGACTTTTTGTTGATATAGATTAAGAAAAATATAAACTAATGTGTTTTAATGCATATATATGGAATTTAGAAAGATGGTAATGACAACTCTATATACGAGATAGCAAAAGAGACACAGATATAAAGAATAGACTTTTGGACTCTGTGGGAGAAGGTGAGGGTAGGATGATTTGAGGGAATAGCATTGAAACATATATATTTAGTTCAGTTCAGTCGCTCAGTCGTGTCCGACTCTTTGCGACCCCATGAATCACAGCATACCAGACCTCCCTGTTCATCACCATCTCTCAGAGTTCACTCAGACTCAATGTCCATCGAGTCCAAGCTAATAAAGAATCCACCTGCAATGCAGGAGAACCTGGTTCGATTCCTGGGTCAGGATGTTCCCCTGAAGAAGCGATAGGCTACCCACTCCAGTATTCTTGGGCTTCCCTGGTGGCTCAGTGGGTAAAGAATCCAGCTGCAATTCAGGAGACCTGGGTTCAATCCCTGGGTCAGGAAGGTCCTCTGGAGGAGAGCATGGCAATCCACTTCAGTATTCTTGCCTGGAGAATCTCCAAGAGCAGAGAAGCCTGGTGGGCTACAGTCCGTGGGGTCACAAAGGGTCAGACACAACTGAGCAACTGAACAATAACGACAAAGGTTACACAAACTAAGAGTTTGCCAGATAAAGATGTCCTTGTTTTCATTCTATGAATGCACAGATTTTAGGAGGAGACTATAATCTTCACAGAAGCATAATCTCTCTCTTTTGCTCAAAATTTTATCCTACACCTAGCCAAAAATATAGCAAGGCCTCAATAGTATTTGTTGGGTAAATGTTGAGTGAACACAGCTATCAATTAGTTTCTTGACCTCTTTAATCTTAAATCAAAAATATTCTTGAAAGATCCTCCCCTAAAACAAGCCAAGTATCTTAAAAGGTCTATTTTGGTAATTAAATCATTTTTAAATATTCTAAAAACATAAGAAACTTTTGGAAAAAGTTAAAAAGAGAAGTTGTATAATAGCAAAGTCAAAATAAAATGCAAATTTTATTTGTTAAATATTTTAGAATCACTATGTTGGAAAAAGTGCCAACTACATTATCCATTTCATTAAGTTGTATAGTTTTCACCATAAGATTCCTCTTTTGTTATATGTCCCTAGAGAGGAGAACAAACTATAATAATGTAGATATTATAATAGTGTGGTGAAGATGATGAAACAGTCAGAATTGTATAATGCCTATTCCTAGAACAATTTGAGGAACATATATACACTGCCATCAGTTGAAAAGTTTTCAAGGGATAAAACTATGATAGAAAATTATGGATCAAGTGTCTCACACCATTGCTCTAAGCAGCAGTTCTCATAAAACAGTTGAAAGCATATGCTTGAAATGGAAAAGCATCACTGGCCACCACCAGCTGAATATATTGTCAGAGCTAGTTCACAGAGACATACAAAACTCAGTTTTTGCTGTGGAGCTTACCAACTTCATGTTGTTATATAATTTAAAGTAATCTAAAAACAAATGTTCTCTCATTTGATAGACTAGTCCAATCATTATAACATATATTGCATTGCATATTATTCACTTCAGTTCAGTTCACTTCAGTCAGTCATGTCCAACCCTCTGCGACCCCATGGATGGCAACACACCAGGCCTCCCTGTCCATCACCAACTCCCAGAGTTCACTAAAACTCATATCCATTGAGTCAGTAATGCCATCCAACCATCTCATCCTCTGTTGACCCCTTCTCCTCCCACCTTCAATCTTTCCCAGCATCAGGGTCTTTTGAAATGAGTCAGCCCTTCACATCAGGTAGCCAAAGTATTGGAGTTTCAGCTTCAGCATCAGTCCTTCCACTGAAAATACAGGACTGATTTCCTTTAGGATTGACTGGTTGGATCTCTTTGCAATCCAAGGGACTCTCAAGAGTCTTCCAACACCACAGTTCAAAAGTTCCAATTCTTTGTCGCTCAGCTTTCTTTATAGTCCAGCTCTCACACCCATAGATGACTACTGGAAAAATCATAGCCTTGACTGGATTGACCTTTGTTGGCAAAGTAATGTCTCTGTTTTTTAATGTGCTGTCTCGGTTTGTCATAGCTTTTCTTCCAAGAAGCAAGCATCTTTTAACTTCATGGCTGCAGCTACCATCTGCAGTGATTTTGGAGCCCAGAAAATCGTGAGCAAAACCACAAGTGGTCGGCAAGGGACTGATATGGCAAACTCAAAATATTAGTGAGATACGATGGCCTAAGTTATCAAGATTAATCTGCAGTCTCTATATGGCCTCAACTATTCTAAACTGTGTTGATTTTAAATGATCTAACTCACCTACTTTCTATCATCGATCAGTATTTAGACCAAACATATTTCCTTGGCAACTTTTATGATGTTTTGAAATCTCTAAACTAGGTGAGTCAATGAGAATATGACAAGTTTATCACTATTTGGCCTTTATCCAAATCCTTCTAGTCTGTTCTGCTTAAGTCCGGCCTGCTGTATTAGCAGATCTGAACTCAGAAAACACCTTCATGTGTGCGTATGGTTTCTATTAACTCAGTTCCTAAATGGCATCTTTATATTTATCTTAAAATAAAAAAGATATTACAGATATAAGCCCAGTAAAATTTCTTTCTTTAAGTTAAATAAAGGAAAATTAAAAGGAAAAGAATCTGTTCAAATATTTGGTTCTATGTATGGTCATCAAATAAAGAAGGAAATGGCAAGGCACTCCAGTATTCTTGCCTAAAGAATTCCATGGATAGAGGAGCCGGCAGGCTGCAGTCCATGAAATCACAAAGAGTCAGACACAACTGAGCAATTTTCAATTATGATCATCAAAATCTATGATCAATTTGCTTTTAGTCAAATTTACATTCAGATATAGATGCAGGTAAATGCACACACACGCACATTCTGATCAATGTTTAAGATATTCGGAACATCAAAATATATCTGTGTCTGCTTCTGTAGGCTTCCTATCACCTTGGATATGCAGTGCTGCATCATTCCATATTGTATAAATTAATGCACTATTTACATTACTACAAAGTTATTACGGAATAAAATGCAAATTTTGCACACATTTCCTACCATTCAGAAATACTCTAAAAAAATCTTAAGGAGTTGACTAATAAATGAATTAGGTTTCAAGGTCAAGTATTTTGAACTCGTTGCTGCAAGCCAGGTTCTTTCTTCGATATCCAGACATTCATTCTCATCTGCCTTTAAAAATGCTTTAATAAGATAATATGAGAGGTTCCCCTATCAAATGAAATGGCATAAAACTAAAATCCCACATAACAGAATGATAATCATTCATGTATATCATCAGAATTACAAATGAAAAGATTAATATATCACAGGAAGATCAGCACCTCATTACCAACAAACCAAATTACTCTCAAACTAACCCAAATAAGTGACTAGAAGTATAAATATAACTCAAGTAAATGTATTACATAAAAGAAAAATATGACACAGCACAGCCAAGTAAAATGAAGGCCCAGTGTTTGGTATAAGGAAATAAATTGCTCATGATAATTCAAGATAGGTCAGTTACTACTAAAATACTGGCCAGAATTTAATAACTAAATTTTATATAGCGATCACCATGTGTTAGCCCTCTTCTAACCACTTTGCATCTATCAGCTTACTTCAGCCTCACATTAATCCTTTTACTTACCTACCATTATTATCCCATTGCACAGAAAAGAGAAACTAGGTCCAAAATGTAGAGTGACCTTTGTAAAGATTGACAGCTGAGCTGGACTATAAGTTCAATAAGTATTGGACAGAATCTGGGCCCTAATCTTTATACTATTCATCTTCTCTCTACCTCAGCAAGAAAAATCTACCGACATAATAAAATATACTGCTAACCCACCTGTATGTCACAAATATTTGTTTAAATTATTTTAGTAATTACACTCACATTGAGATTCTTCTTAATGTCTTACACATGGTGTTAATGTTTATCTGTGTGCTAACCATTTATTAAACAGAGTGACACATAAAGTCAATAGTGATTTATGATTCAGCTTCATACTAAAGGAACCAAAGAGACAAACACAATTGTATGATCTGACTAAGGTCATTATGAAATGGCATTAGGAACAGGACTCAAATCTCCTGGTAACCAATCCATATGTCCACATAATTTTTCTCTGTGAGCACTTAACAGAGACCTTCAGTGTCCTTGTGATACTCCACTAGCTGATTTAGGATTGTCTTGTTTTTCCCATGAGGTTTGTCATAAATAAATTGAAAAGATACGTGTGTAGGTATAAAAGATTACATTGTAACTGTGAGGAGCATTGTTGTTTTCATTATTGCTGTTAAGAAAGAAAACAGGGCAGTTTACAAAAAGGGAGAGTCTGTCTCTTACCTTCTTGATTTGCAGTGATGCTGCAGTGCAAAGAACAGGGCTATTTTCCTGAACATTTAAATAGGAGAAAATAATGTTAACAACCCACACGAGTGTTTTGGCTTAGAGCCTTCAACAAGCCCCTCTTCCAGCTCAGCAGTAATTGATGCATGCATACCAGTACATCCTGATTCACTCCTTTTAATATACCTCAACATTTTTAAACAACTATCTTGTGCTTTTGTAAATATCCTTAATTCTACCTCTCTGATCTAAGGAGAAACTTAGGGAAGTGTCAGCTGTGCCAGTTCTTCTTGCTGTGAACAATGACACTGGCTCAAAGGAAACCACAAAGCCATATGGGATAAGATGTTTCTTCTTCACCCAGCTGCATCTTCTCGGAAAATGGATAAATCAACATGAATGTTTTACTCATCACTGGGCGCTTCTCACACCTTCCCAGGTGGCTCAGTGGTAAAGAATCAGCCTGCCAATGCAGGAGACGTGGGTTCGATCCCTGGGTTGCTAAGATCCCCTGGAGAAGAAAATGGCTACCCACTCCAGTATTCTTGCCTGAGAAATCCCCCACAGAAGAGTCAGACATGACTTAGCGACCAAACACCACCGCCACCAATTCTACATCTGGTCTCAATGAGGGATTTACTAGGGAAAGCATTAATAAAAATATATATAGATTTGCTGAAGTCTAGCACCATTCATCGAATTCAAAAAGGAAATATATCCAACTACATCTTATCTCTGGGAGATAATTATCCACCATTTGTGATATCCCTGCTCATTTTTCTTGTGGCTTATCTTCCTGTCTCTCTCCTCCATGGGCCAGATGTCAAGTTGCTGCTCCTTCAAGTGAGCCAGACTTCCTTTGCTGATTTGCGTTTGATGGAGTTTTTCTTTGCTCACTTCACACTCATTGTACACATGAAAAGACGCACCTGCAGAGAGGCTGTGAGCAGTCGGTGACTCTGCTGCAGGGACTTAGCTGGTGCAGATCGGAAGCTCTACATAAACCTGAGAAATTAATAGTGAGACACTTGCTTTGGAGACTGAAACATGAAAATAAATCATCTCATGGTAATATAGAAAAAATTTTTAATTCATTTATCATCAATTACTAATTGTCACTACAATTCAATGAATAAAAATGTTCACTTCTAGATGAATGCTTAACAGCTGGATATGTGCAAGCAAGACTTCCCAGGTGATGCAGTGGTAAAGAATCCACCTGCCAATGCAGGAGGCTCAAGAGACTTAGGTTGAATACCTAGGTTGGGAAGATCCCCCGGAGAAGGATCTGGAAGTGGGGATCAACCCACTCCAGTATTCTTGCTTAGGAATTCCAACAGGCAGAAGAGCCTTGTGGGCTACAGTCCTTTGGGTCACAAAGAGTTGGACATGACTGAGATCTCAGCACACACACACACACGCACACACACACACACACACATACACACACACGCTCACATGCTCAAGTACTATTCATTTGACTATTACATATTTTTAATGCTATATACATGCACAGAATATAAATTATTTAATGTAATATATATCAGGAGCTTCAATTTATTCATTTTTAGGTACTCAACAGCTAAGATGTTTTCACATCTGCTTCTCAGACTCTACTGCTCCCCAAACACACCGTTTTTTCTAGATGTGGCCGCCACAGTCCCAGGGCACATCACAAATCAACTTGATTCTTGTCAACCAACTGGGAATCCTCCCATCTCCTGATCAAGTCCAGGCAATGAGAAGGACACTTGTATCTGTGAAGGCAACTCAAAACAGATTTCACTAAATCGATCATGAATATGCAGAGACATCTAGAAAATGGAATGTTTTCCTCTACATCTTAATGGTCTGCCATTACACACAAGTACAGTGCTTTTTGTGAGATTTAATATCAAGCCGACTTGTTTAAATTCAAGAGTGACAGCACACAGGCCAGAAAAATTAAAGCTAACTTTCTTTCCCTTCTTGTAACTCTAATAGATGCCTTAGAAGAAGAAGATTCACTTTGCAGTGTTTAATTAGTTCAGCTCAGTTAAGTTCGGTCACTCAGTCATGTCTGACACTTTGCGACCCCATGAATCGCAGCATGCCAGGCATCCCTGTTCATCACCATCTCTCAGCGTTCACTCAGACTCACGTTCATCGAGTCCGTGATGCCATCCAGCCATCTCATCCTCTGTCGTCCCCTTCTCCTCCTGCCCCCAACAGCTCCCAGCATCAGAGTCTTTTCCAATGAGTCAACTCTTCACATGAGGTGGCCAAAGTACTGGAGTTTCAGCTTTAGCATCATTCCTTCCAAAGAAATCCCAGGGTTGATCTCCTTCAGAATGGACTGGCTGGATCTCCTTGCAGTCCAAGGAACTCTCAAGAGTCTTCTCCAACACCACACTTCAAAAGCATCAATTCTTCAGCACTCGGTCTTCTTCACAATCCAACTCTCACATCCATACATGACTACTGGAAAAACCATAGCCTTGACTAGATGGACCTTAGTTGGCAAAGCAATGTCTCTGCTTTTGAATATGCTATCTAGGTTGGTCATAACTTTTCTCCCAAGGAGTAAGCATCTTTTAATTTCATGGCTGCAGTCACCATCTGCAGTGATTTTGGAGCCCCCTCCAAATAAAGTCTGACACCGTTTCCACTGTTTCCCCATATATTTTCCATGAAGTGATGGGACCGGATGCCATGATCTTCATTTTCTGAATGTTGAGCTTTAAGCCAACTTTTTCACTCTCTTCTTTCACCTTCATCAAGAGGCCCTTTAGCTCCTCTTCACTTTCTGCCATAAGGGTGGTGTCATCTGCATATCTGAGGTTATTCATATTTCTCCCAGAAATCTTGATTCCAGCTTGTGTTTCTTCCAGTCCAGCATTTCTCATGATGTACTCTGCATAGAAGTTAAATAAA